>JAUCMT010000054.1:12620240-12635123 GCA_032357475.1 Enteromius thamalakanensis
TGCAGAAATTGTTTGGTTATGCAAACCAATTGTTTCAGCAGCTGTCTGAGTGGCTGGTCTCAGACGATCTTGGAGGTAAACCTACTGGATTTCGAAGTCCTGGGATGGTGTGGTTACAAGTGGTCTGCGGTTGTGAGGCCCGTTGGATGTACTGCCATATTCTCTGAAACGCCTTTGGAGACGGCTTATGGTAGAGAAATGAACATTCAGTGCACGAGCAACAGATCTGGTTGACATTCCTGCTGTCAGCATGCCAATTGCACGCTCCCTCAATGCTTGGTGGCATCTGTGACATTTTGCTGTGAGACAAAACTTCACATTCCAGGGTGGCCTTTTATTGTGGGCAGTATAAGCCTGTGCACTGCTCATTATGTCAGATCAGCATCTTGATGTGGCACACCTGTTAAGTGAGATGGATTATCTCAGCAAAGCAGAAGTGCCCACTATCACACATTTAGACTGATTTGTGAACAATGTTTGAGAGAAATGGTAAAATTGTGTATCTGGAATGAATTTTAGATCTTTAAGTCCATCTCATGAATGCGTTTATATTTTTGTTGAGTGTATATGAGTGTCACAGAAAAGAATCAGAATACTGAGGACCATGTGATATTTCAGTTTAATAATTCTGTGTTTTTCTGTCAATATGGGGTGCTGTGTGTAATGAGGAAAAAAAATTAAATTATTTTAGCAAATTTAGCAAACGCTGCAACAAAACAAAGTGTAAAAAATTTAACAGGGTCTAAATATTTTTGGTACCCACTGTATATCTAATGAATATTCTGAAATTCTAATGAATTTTCTCTAAATCACCATTTTTTTAGAATGAAGCTGGATTTAGGTATTGTAAAGAAAGCGGTTCTTTTGGATGAGGTAAATCTTTTGGGCTAATTCTTTTTTATGATCTATATATGTGGAAAACATATTTATTTCACCCACCTTTCTGATTCTCAGTGATGCCTTCCATATTATTTATAATATTAATATAATGCTTTTCCTGTGGTTTAGTGGTACACTTTACAGGACGCACCATCAGGTCAGGTTCATCTCAAGCTAGAATGGCTCTCTCTGCTGCCTTCTGCAGAGCGCCTAAATGAAGTAAGCTCTTACATAAAAAACTATAAAATATATTTCTTGATATTCTTCTATAATTTCCAGACTAAACCCTTTTATCAAAAATAGGTGCTGGAGAGGAATAAAAACATTACGATACATGGAAAGACAGCAGATCCTCCTTCTGCTGCTATTTTGACTGTTTACTTGGACAGGGCACAAGATCTACCAGTAAGTTTGTATTCTGCACCACTGTTGTTCTTCTTTCAGCATTTATTGTTTCAAAGAATCTGAACGAGTTCATCTCATGTTGGAATGGGTGCCTAAAATTTCAGATCCCTTCAGACATGAACAATAAAGAGCGTTCAGCTATTGTTCTCTCAGCATTTATTGTTCAAAGAGTGGTTAAAACATTGATGTTATTCAGTAGGATGTGTTTCTGTTCAGTATAAGAAAGGCAATAAGGACCCCAGCCCCATGGTACAGATTTCTGTCCAGGATACCACCAAGGAGAGCAGGGTATGATGTCAATGTTATACAATATGGATAAAGTTTATGTCATTTTTATGCCTTTTGGAGTCACTCTTTCATTCTTGTTTACTTATTCATTAAAAATCCAGACGGTGTATGGGACTAACAATCCAGTATGGGAAGATGCCTTTACATTTTTTATTCAGGACCCTCGCAAACAAGATATCGACATCCAGGTAGAGTAAAATCACTGGGATTGCAAAATATTAAATCTAGAGTGATATTAATTTACCCCTTTTTAAGATATAACTGCAATAATATCTTTGAAGTGCACATTTACTTATATATATATATATATATATATATATATATATGCATGTAAACAATATTTGTTCATTATAATTGCTTCCATCTGTCCCAGGTGAAGGATGATGACAGGGCTTTGACTCTGGGGAGTTTGTCTATCCCCTTGTCCCGTCTGCTCTCCAGTGCTGAGCTCAGCATGGATCAGTGGTTTCAGCTAGAAAAGTCTGGACCGGCCAGCCGTATCTACTTCACAGTTATGCTAAGGGTAAGATGAGATAGATTGATATTGGTAATTAAATCTTGAGGACACGTAATGTAGAAGTTATATGTTTCAGGTGCTGTGGCTGAATGAAGAAGCCATTCTTACCACACCCATAACACCATTACCCGGAGATGGAGATACTGAATCAGAAGTGTCTTCAGGAGTATCAAAAGTGACTCCAGCTTTAAAACGTCCTGAGCACACCAGTCCAGACAGCAGTTTTGCATCTGAGGTGAGCCTCAAAAGAAATGTAGATCTTTATGTCTTTAAAAAAAAACAAGAGATATATTATCCCATGTTCAATATAGGGCGTTCTGCGGGTCCACCTAGTAGAAGCCCAGAGTCTCATCGCTAAGGACAATTTAATGGGTGGGATGGTAAAAGGAAAAAGCGACCCGTATGTGAAGATCAGAGTGGGAGGACTGGCATTCAAGAGTCAGGTCATCAAAGAGAACCTCAACCCCTTCTGGAATGAACTGTATGAGGTATGCATGCTAATTTATTTTACGTGTAACATGGAGGGATGTGGCTTATCTCGTCTATCAGATTTCAGATTTTTATGTCACTTTATTCAAACATTCCTTTTCTGGAAAATAAATGCCCTCATTGCAAAGTGATATTTATTAATAATGCATACCCGTCTGCATGTATTGTAGGTGATCTTGACCCAGCTGCCAGGTCAGGAGGTGGAGTTTGATCTTTATGATAAAGACATTGATCAGGATGACTTCCTTGGCAGGTGAGGTGGCAATATTCCTCGTCTACTTTCAGTATTTTATGCTGATGTTTGATTATTGAAACTTACTGATTCCTAGGTAATAAGGAAAAACAAGCTAAAAATCTCCTACACTTCTGTTTAAATGTTTGGGGTTTGTGAGTTCTTTAGTATTTTTGAAAGAGGTTTCCAAGGCTGTATTTATTTGATTACAACTAATAATTATTGAGTAATTTATTATTGAGTGATGAGTTTTAGGCAGCCATTAACCCAGTCTTAAGTCACAGGAACATTCAGAAATAAATCAAGTTAATATGATGCTTAAGAAAATTTTTATCTTATTATTAATGTTAAAAACAGTTGTGCTGCTTAATATAATTGTGAATGCATTTTTAAGTGCATTTAAATTTTTTATTGTTATTAAATGGTTATAAATAGAAAACTCAAAAGAAAAACTGTTGCCACTAGCAAATAGCATTTTCCTTAGAATGTGACATAGCCATGTTTTAAATCACTTCTGTCAAATGTAATAGAGCATGTGTGATGTTGTCATAGCACATAAAAAACATCCCTTCATGATTTAGGCTGACTTGATTGATTGTCAAAACTGTCTTTTAAAAGAAACATATTTGTATTTCTCTTTTGCTCGGGCCTAATACTGTATGTATATTTAATCTATAAGAAGTTTTAAGTTATAGTCTGAGGACAGATGGCTTTAAGGGTATTGAATGTCAGATAATGTTAGTGATCTCTGATTTGTTTCAAAGTTACAGTTAGGATTGTGCGTTACAATGTTTGGTCTAGTGTATGTATTTCTTGCATTGAGTTTTATTCTGTGGTTGCAGGGTTAAAGTGAGTCTCAGAGACCTCATCAGTGCTCAGTTTACTGATCAGGTGAGGCTCTCTCTGTCGTTTTTTTTCTTTTCATGCCTTGGATCAATGTTTGTTTACTTCTTTTTATGCCTTTCTCGTGCCGCAGTGGTATACTCTTAATGATGTGAAGTCTGGACGAGTTCATCTCGTGTTGGAATGGGTGCCTAAAGTTTCAGATCCCACCAGACTTGAACAGGTAATGTGCTTTTATTATATAAGTTCATCCGAATTCAGTAATATCAACTGATTTAGTGATTTTTGCTTTTAGATCCTACATTACAACTATCGTCAGTTTTACCTGAATAAAACGGTTCCTTCCGCTGCCCTTCTTTTTGTGTATGTTGAGAGAGCACATGGCCTGCCTGTGAGTTTCATATTATTTTTATTCAGTATTTGAATTATTTCTTCACAGCTTCGTTTGCAGTTGTTTGTATTCAGCATTGACTTTGCTTTAATGAACTGACCGTGTTAGCACTGAAAATGTATTGTTGTTTCCAGTTAAAAAAGAGCGGGAAAGAGCCGAAAGCAGGAGTAGAATTGTGCCTCAAAAATATATCCTATCGGACCAAAGTAAGATCCCAAAATCCTCACAAATGTATGCTGATGTTATTAATCTCTCAAAGACTCACAAAGGCATCATGTCTTCCCCACAAGGTTGTCAATCGCTCGACTTCTCCACAGTGGGATGAAGCTTTTCATTTCTTGATTCATAATCCAACAGAAGACACACTTATAGTCAAGGTGAGAAACTAATTTACAGTAAATGTTGATGAATTTATGTCAGAAGGATGACATTAATGTGATGGAGCGTATTGTATATGAATTGAGTGTGTGTTTCTAGCTGTCTCACAGCTGGGGTCAGGCTCTGGGCTCTCTTGTGTTTCCTGTGAGAGAGCTGCTGGATGAGAAGGATCTGGTGATGGACCGCTGGTTCAATCTAGATGGAGCCATGCCTGAAAGTCAGATTCTTCTGAGGGCTGAACTCAAGGTTAGAAATCACACACATTTTCAACATGTGCTGAACAGCAGGATATGTTTACCTTCAGTCAGAATGAAGTCTATTTATACACTATACACATACTTTTGGTCATGTAGTGTATTGAATTCAACATGGAATTAAACACAATTGCCATTACCACTGTTAATTGTTTTAGGTAATTAATGCTTTTCTTTAGCAAGCATAAAACTAGCGTAAAATGCATCTTTCAAAGACATACATTTTTTAGTGGTAGTGTAAATAAAACAAAAACATCTTGTCTGTTAAAAAGCTCCTAGACAGCAAGTTGGCTCAGTGTAGCGATGCAGAGGATCCGAGTCATGTCATCACCACTGGAGACGAAGCTGCTGCAGCCAATCGAGAGCTCCGACACAGAAGTGTGCCCGTCCAAGGGTGAGCTCGTGAGAAGCTGTATTACATTTTTTACAGTGTGTTAGTGTTCATTGGCAGAAGCAAGCAGTAATTGGCCTTGATGTGTGTGTTGGTTTATTTGTGTGGCTGGATATAAATACAGAGGTGAGGATGCCAATTCGCCCGGGAAGGCCCAGGTGAAGCTTTCTGTTGCTTATTCATCTGAGGAGAACCGACTTGTCATTACCGTCCATGCCTGCAGGTAGGTGTCAGTAATATGAAGACCAATCATTACTACGATTAAAATCTACTCACTTTATTAAATATAAATACAAATACATGCATGTATATATTGCATGTGTATATTTAAGAAAAAAATATGTCATGTTTATATATTAAATATATTTATGTGTAATATAATATATATTTTTATAAATGTATGTACATTATTTAAAATATATGCTGTATGTATATATATATATATATATATATATATATACTAAATAATAATACAATATAGTGCTAATTTTAATATACTCATAATAAATTATTAAAAATTGTAACTATTTAAAATATTTAATACAACTTTAATATATAATGCAGGAAAAGAGCTTATTACTAGCTAATGTCCTCAGGTTTTTTTTCTTTTGTAATTGTGTATTCTTGCACAGGAACTTGCCGTCCTACTCTAAGGATCCTCCAGACACGTACATCTCGTTTATTTTACTTCCGGACAAGAACCGGATCACCAAAAGGAAGACCAGTATTAAAAAGAAAAGCCTCAAACCTGAGTTCAATGAGAGGTTAGTAGAGCATTCATCAAATCACTGAATCACATCTGCAGACACCGAGTGCCGAATGTTCACCATCTTTCACTTGCTCCTACAGATTTGATTTTGACATGTCACATGAAGAAGCTAAGCAGAAACATCTTGAAGTGTCTGTCAAGAACAGCGTTTCCTTCATGAGTCGTGAAAAAGAGCTTCTTGGCAAGGTATTTATCATGTGACGAGATTACAACACCACAGACATTACAGGCCATCTTTACTTTATATTACTAAGTTTCAATCCGCATTCTGTTTCAGCTTCAGATAGACTTGAGTCAGCTGGATCTCAAAGCAGGAGTGTCACAGTGGTATGTGTTGTGCTGTTGTATACTGTACATTACTCTGAGATTACACAGTGTATGCTTACATCTATTCCTATTTGTATAATTTCAGGTATAACTTGTCACATGAGACCAACTGACTGACATGACCCAAGGTGACTTTATTTGCAATGGTAAATAGTGGAGCCTGATTTCACAGATCTTATCCTGACGCTCGCAGAGGCTCCTAGAGCAGGGTGTCAGAACTAAGATTGCATCATTGAATTGCACAAAATATAGCTTGCTTGATTTCCATCTTAAACAAATGATGTTAGCACAAGAAGGCTACGAGGGCGCCCCCTTGAGTCAACACAGCAACTGTTGGAGGAATGTTACATTTTGAAAAGTATTTAATTTGTAGCTTTTTGAGGTCCTGCACTTTATTGGTCATTGAGAATGCAGCAATGGAAAGAGCTTGTGTTCAGCAGTGTTTATTGCATTTCAACAACAACTGTTGATTAATTCAAGATGAATCCACATCATGCAATTCTAAATAACTTGCTAAATTGCTAAATATTAGTTTTCATGTTTTTTTTAAGAAAATCTATTAAGAAGCAATCCTTTTTTTTGTTTTCTCTTTGAAATCTAATATAAGTGCTTTAATGTAATTTGAACATTTCTTCTGGTTTCCATATTTTAGCCTCATGTTTGCAAACTCATTTTACACATACTGTATCAAAAACGTGTTGATCACTGTGCAAAGTGTTTACTTTCCCAAAGATTTTAAATATATATTTTATGTATGTATGTATGTTTGAACCAAAAGGCATATGTAATATGGCGATATGTAAAATTTAAGTGCCATTGAGTCTCTGATGCTCAAAAATGTTTGCGCTGTGTCTTAAAGTACAGAATTAGTTCCTCCTGAGAAAGACACTTGAATAAACAGATGTTTTTGATGAAATGTAGTGCTTGTGCACGCTATTAACCAGAGCCTGTTTTAATAAATATGCTATTTGCACTTTAAACAGATTTTTTTTAATGTTGAGATTCAATATGCATTCGGTATATATAATTATTAAGTTTCTTTATTGATAATGAATTAGCCACTTATGTTCAGAATAATAAACAGCTGTGATATTAACTGTTCCGAAAGAGAACAGTAGTAGTAACAAATTATGTAAACCCAACTGTTGGCCAGCGGGTGGCGATAGAGAGTCGACGGAAAACCCCAGTCATTCAACTTTAGAGTTTGTAGAGTGATGACGAGGGAGGGATCAGTCGCATGTCGATAGCTTTCATTGTGGACGCAGCGAGTTTACAGATGAGCGCTAATCGGGATCACTCAAAATACATCATAAACAAAAATCCACAGCATACACGAGAAGAAAAAAAACAACAGAAAAAGAAGAAACAAGAGAACTGGCTGCTTGACATGGATTGTCCAGATATCTGCAATACAATACTTTTAAAGAGGACATCAGAGTGAGACTTTTTTATTCACTTTCATGATTTAGAGGCATTAGATACATCCTCGCTTTTTAACATTCAAGCCGATTAGTAATCGGTTCTGAACCGGATCACTTTATCTTTTTAAACTTTTTTTTTCTAACAAAACTGGAATGTGATCGCACGTATTGGATGTATATTGGATTTATAAAAGTCGCCGGGGGGCAAAGAGTGAATTAGACACAGAGCATCTGAATCCTGCATCTGGACGACATTATACAGGTTAAATATGGGGAATATTGAGAGTGTGGACGGGCAATCTGAAATGAAGCATCATATCATGCCCTTGAAAGTTCCCATGCCTGACCCAACAGAGCTGGAGGAAAGATTTGCCATTGTTTTGGTGAGTATGCGGCCAATATATTTTTTACTTCATAAATATATTGAAAACTTGCTTAACGTTAGGCGTTTAAAATATTTACTTAATAGCAAGTTTTGTATGTATTTACATGAAATCATAATTTTCATAGTTTCCTTTATTTAAAATAACTCTTATTTGTATTGTTACGGTGTTGTTTAGCAACTTCCCAGTGATCGGCGTATAATCACATCGCAGAGCTGAGCTCGGAACGTGTTGACATTTCTTTGATATGCTCCGTGTGTCAGAAGCTTTCTCAAATGTTTCCCTGCCACCCCCATCTTGTTACTCGCACGCTTCTCTTCTCCTCAGTCCTTTTGTCTCTGAAGCGTCACAAGCGCTGATAAATGATGTGAAATTTGGCGTGGTGGTGGAAGCGGACACACAGGCGCAGAAACCACTTTACATCCCGAAAGTTTGGTTTGGTAAATGACGGGCATACAGGCAAAGAGCGTAATTTAGTGAGGGGTTGTATTGTAATTCATCTCCTCAGAAAGCGCAGCATTTTCTGAATTCCCCCAAAACTCCTACGAGCGAGAGATGGTGAAAGATCCTCCTCCTCTTCTCTCTCTCTCTCTTTCTCCCTCCATCCAGCGACTGGTGTGGGTTTTTCTGTCATTGTGAATATGACATTATGAGACAGGCTTGTTCACGTAATACAGTAACTGAATCATAACATCATATGGAAACATCTGTCAAACAGCCTCGATTTGCATTTGTGATTTAATAACAGATTAATAGATACTACATTGATTTTCATTCCTTATTGATGTGCAAAAAGATATACTGTTAACTGTGATGAAGGTAGCTGGTGAGTTAAGGTGTTGTGGGTGGTTACTTATATATACTTGCTGTTATTTATTGTTCCAATAGTTGTAGTTTAACAACAAAGTGACCTAATTTCCTCCATACTGGACCATCCCAGGGTGTATCCGAGGTCAGCTGCAGAGCTTTGCCGACACTCTTCTTTAACTTCAGCCAGATTTCCTCTCACTGCTTTTACTTTGTGGGAAAGCATAACATTTCGTGTCACATTTGTGTTTCAGTGCGGTTATCGGATGATAGCATGTGCTGGGCTCTGTCCGTCATGCTCTACAGATAAAGGAACATCAAAGTGCGTGTCTGGTAGAGAGCTCTCCTCTCAGGAAAAGAGGCCTTCGACTCCACGCTATGGTACTGATTAGAGTCACGCAGGTTAAAAGTGTTTCCTCCCTCATTGAAGTATCAGTTCAGCCTGAACAAAAAATAAAACAAATAGGAAAACTGATATTCCGACAGTAACAGCCTCTCTTTCACGTGTATTTATAACTTTTCTGACAGCATGCATCGTGCAACCAGTGACGTAACTCTACTTCCCTCATTTCCGCCTTTGATTTCCTGTGTGCTGCTGCTTGTGGTGCACATTTAGCTCAGTGTGAGGTTGTGTCTGCTCGTACCATCTCCCCTCCCTCAGACACACACTCTCAGACGGGTAGCGCATAATGATGTCATAGGTGTAGGCCATGCCAGCGCTGTAATAACCGTGCAGTGATGGCTTTAACAGGAGCTTAGCACACAGGAGGGCGGGCTGTGCGTGGAGATGCATCAGGGGATGAGACCCCTGTGTTACATCAGACAACTTCGTGCGTGGAGATGCATCAGGGGATGAGACCCCCGGAGTTACATCAGACAACTTCATGCGGCCCACTAATAAAACGCTCGGTTCGGGCCTAACCGAGCGCATGTGCCCCATGCATCGTTTCGCTCTTTTTCCTTTGTCTGGCTGATTCAGACTCTGCTTCAACTCAGCTCTCTGCGGCTGGAAACAGCTGCCTGACATTTTTCCCTCGTTTGCGAAAGGAAATTGCATTGTGGAGCTGGCTGCGGCCAGTTTCTCCAGTGGTGCCTGGAGAGTTCGGCTACTGGCTTTCTTGATGGTCTCAATCAAGACTATTCCTTTGGTCACGCAGCCTTCAGAATGAAGCTTATGATTTTCTTTATTCATAGTAGCTACATCATGACTGAATATGAATCTATCAGATTTCAGGAAGATGTTAAGGATAGTTGACTAGAAATCATCAATTACACACCTCAGGGGGAGTAAATGATGACAGAATTTCTCTTTTTGTGTAAACTATGTCTTTAAAAAGTTTTTTTTGGAAGCTTACGAAGTGGGTGTGTTAAAGTCAACATGAACGCTGTTTGCTTTTACTAGTCCGTTACTGGTCTTATTATGGATGATTCATGGACACGTTATTACAAATATAAATGTTTGTGCGCAGGCTTTACCTCTTTTTGGCTGATATCAACACTTCTCCTCCAAGAACCTGGTTCCAATCTGGTTTTTAACGATCCACTCAATTTGCAAGTTGTAATCTTGGCTAATATTTATTTTTCGCTGAAGGTTCTTGCATCAATCACAAAATAAATATTATTTATATTTTCATTTTCATTTTAGATTAGGTTTTAGTAATTGTGTTATTTTCTTTGGTTTTTAAAATATTTCTATTTCAAATGTATTTAGTTTTAGTAATTTTAGTACTTTCCAGTTACTTTTTAAAGTTTTTCATAAATATATATTTTTTAAATTCCAGCTTTATTTCAATACGAATAATTTATTTGTAGGCATGCTCCTCTATAATGGGTTTTTGTCCATTTTAACCTCTGTAGTGCAGCTTTAAACAATGTAGGTGGAACCCTCAATCCATATGGAATATACTATGCTAATGGAACGCTCTTACGCCTCATTCTGTGTCTGAAACTAAAGTTGGGGTCTGGCTTCCTAGCTAAACTTCTCCATATGGGCCTTTGTTTTGTTAAAGAGACAGGAGGTGTAATTTTTTTTTTTCCAGAGGTGCAGCGATGGAGCAGGAGTAGATGTGTGTGTGTGATATCCTCTTTCAAAGTGCTCCCGCTCGACTGCACCGCAGTGGATTCCTGCGGTCCGCTCTCGGTTAAAGCCACGGGAGAACTTTAGAGAGGGAAAATTCCCTTTGAACTGGCTTTCTGCCACTATGCTCCGTTATAATGGCTTTACCAACACTTTTAGCAGAATGTCGTACTGTAGGACTGTTTCAAAGACCACTGGACTTGTTTTCTTGTTTGTCTACTTTGAAGTAGACACCAAAAGAGTCTTAGATATCGTAGTAAACTGCTTTTAGCGATTCAAAGAGCTTTACGGTGTGCATGAGTGTTTAAGTGTGAGCTTTACCACACAGGAAGAGGCAACGTTGTGACCTTCCAGCCCCGTTTCTTGTCAGTGTGACCCCTGACACTGCGCTGTCTGTCATGTCACAGAATTTGATAGATGTCACTCAAGTGGAACTAATGGAGTCAAGCTGTGGCCCCTGTTTATGGGACATTATACCTAAATCATTTTCATTGTTTTGGCCCGTGCTTCATTTATCTGCTCTGTGTGTCTGGTCAGCCTGCTTTCGGGGCCGAGCACTTTTAAAAGGCCTGCAGGTGGGGAGGAATCGGCCATTGTTTGTTTGTTGAGCCTCGGATTCATGCTGTGGGAGTGTACATCTGTCTCTCCATTAACCCCCGTGTTGAGATGGGATGTCTGAGGCTCTTCTCTGTAGGCATCCTTGTCCTACACCAAAACACACAGACTCTTATGCATGTGTGCAGACTCACATCCATTCAAGAGGTTTTTGCATTGTGAAGTGATTTTAAGATTTTAAGGTGTAACTCATTCTTCATAGTTGCTCATTGGGTATTCGTTGGTATTTAAATGTATTACACCGAATTTCAGAGGTTAGATATCACAAACAGGTAAATATCAGTTCATAAAATGCAGGAAAAGTCATACAAACAGTTACTTTAGTCTGTTCAATACATGCAAAGATCTTGCCAGTTGTTTTTTGAATAAATTATAGCTTTTTATACTTTTGTGTCACGTTTGAAAGTTAAAATATCTAGATAAAATTACTTAGATGTAATTTTAAGTGTTAACAAGTAAAAAACAGTAAGACAAAAACACAATTATTTAGAATATGTTATATATTTTTCATAAGCATAAATCTTACTAAGCTTAGTGTATGTTAAGCAACAAACAAGAAAAATAGTATATAGTGAACAAAAAATGTGTAGTTTATTTTCTTTCTTTCTTGTTTATGCATACAATTAAAAATATATATAAACGAGGTAAGAAAAATGTGCTTAATCAATATAATTTCTCTAAAAAAGTCTTACTTTCTCATGCAGTGTTGCTTCTTAAGTAGTATTTTTAGGATATTTTATTGAAAACATGTCAAAAGCATCAATTTAAATGTAATTTTTGCAGTAGCTGCCATGCATGTTGTTTGCAATATATATGCACTTTTGCATTTGCATGGTTTATATTTGGCCATAGGTGTGTGTGTGTGTATGTGTGGTGGGTCAGGCTGCTCTCTTGCAGCTGTGTTAAGGGTCCATTCTGAGCAGTGGTTTCCTCTCCAGCACAATGGAGGCTCTGTGAGTGTGTGTTGTTTTAGAGCGAGGGCCTCTCCCCCCCCGAGCCCTTTGTGCTCGGTTCTTTTACTATAGAGCTCGCAGGAACTGCTGCAAGAGTTCTTACTTGCAGATAAATGCAATTTCAGCACACATCTGAAAATAAACGTTGTTTCATTTTTACGCCACCTGTGGTAATGAAGCATATGTAAACCAGAACATCCTCTTTCTGCACTCCTTTTCTCAGGCTCACTTTTTAAAAAAAGTGTACTCCTGTTGCTCTATGCATTTTAAGGTTGACAGGACTGAGTGGGTGGCGACTGACCATTATTATTATCTCAGGTTGAATTTACTCACCACATCATCATGACACGGGCGGTGGCCTCCTTAGCTTGACGTTGTGTTTAACTTTCTGCAGGATTGTGCAAAGCAAGTTCCACTATTCCATACAGGCAATATTTAGAGCCTCTGTGGCGTTTTCATGGATAGACCACCTACTGTTGCCTGTTAAGTAATGTGACACAATGTATAGGTGCTTTTTCTTTGAGATGTACTGCATATAAATAAATAAATACAATATAAAATACATAAAATTAGATAAATTCTGATAGATGTTATTTTTATCAACAAAACACATATTTAAAGTCTAAATAAGTACATTCTCACCTGAAAACTGAACCTTAAAACTACATTCTGTGACACAGTAAAGAAATTATAATGGTAAATTATAATCGTAAGTTTAGTTTGCTAACAAATGTGTACAAGAGTGTGTGCAGTTCTAAATGTTTGGATGTCAAAATGAAGCTGTCTCCTCATTCCTGTTGTACTCTGTGTATCCGTTATGACCCTGTTCCTTTCCATCTCCTGTGTGGCCCACCGAAGACACAAACAGGACATCCTCTTTTTAAGTGTCAGCCAAAACATCTGATTCACTCTAAATTCAATTTTTAGAATGTTTATATTTATAGCACTATTACATGCTAAGTTCTGACTTCATGATTCATAATTGAGAACATTGATTCATACTCAGATTCATACGGTTAGAATTAATCGTGCTCTTATTTAATAGCCTAACTGAAATGTGTTTGATGATGACACCATGTGAGAGCATTTAATGTGCCACAGATCCTGTCGCAGAAAGTAGAAAGGGAATCTGGGATGTCACATCTGTAAACCTCATCATGATCTTTGGTAGTTCCTGAAATCACGCCTCGGGACAGGAAACACTTCTCTGCAACCACATCATTGAAGACAGTAATTCATTAATGAGAATTCACTTTCACACAGAATGCTTGAGCAAAACTGGAAGTGGACATTTTCACAACATTTTTGTGGTTATAAGATAAGAATGGTCAGGCTGTCCTAATATGAGCTATTTTAAAGGGAGATGTTGTGTCTTTGACCGGAGTGATTTGTGGTGGACATCGTGTTGAGTTGCTCAGAGCAGCAGGGAATCTCTTGGTGGAGAAGAGCATAGTGCACTGGTATGTGGGAGGCACATCACAGCTGTAGACCATCGAGGTGTTAATGGCCCCATCAATATAATGTTTTGGAACTGTGTTTACCAGTTTACACTCTGTGTTTTTGATCAATTTGAGTGGAAGTTTTCACATGCAGAGCTTTTTCACTGTTCTCAATTCTGAAGCTAAAGTTGATTAGTTGTACTTTCAGTCAGGACGTTTTTTCTCTGAACAGCTGGTTTCAGTGGTGGTAAATAGAGTTTTTAAAATGATTACTGTTTAAATAATTAATTATTTAAAATATTATTATTACTATTATTAATTTATTATACCATATATATATATATATATGAAGAGTTTGTTTGCAAAAACCGAATAGCGCGATCTGAACCCATGTTTTGTCAAAAAAGCTTTCAATGTTTTAAAGCCTTCCACTTTCAAGGTATCGCGAGTTCATGTTTTACTGTAACAGCCCTGGTTGGTTTTGAACCAAAGCCAATAAGTCCATTTTAGTGAATCCGCCCGCTGTATTGAGATCAGGTGACAAGGCTACTTTTCACAGGATGACATGCAGAGGAGTTTCGTTAAAGCTGATCAAAAGTGAGCGAGTATGGACTATATCGACAAACTTGATGAACCTGTGATATCTTCTTCAGGTTGTAAAAGGAAAATAAAAGCTGAAGCGTTTTCAGGCACCTTACAAAATCAGCACATTACAACGGTGAAGGAAAACTCTGTGTATAACACATGTAATCACATCCATAAAGTGTATGATCACAACAACAATAACAACCAAGTTATCTGCTTTTGCTGTAAAACAAATATTTATTATATAAAAAAATACTTTCAATTAACTTTCATTTTGTAATTAATTGTAAATTAATATAACATAATCCAAGCAACCCAACTGCTGTTTGAAAATATTACTTTAATGCACAAAAAAAAAAATTGCAAACGAATTCTTCATATATATATATATATGTAATTGATTAATTAATTGATTATGTTTCCTGTATTATATTTAGCCT
>JAUCMT010000054.1:12635223-12677268 GCA_032357475.1 Enteromius thamalakanensis
CAACAACAACAACCAAGTTATCTGTTTTTGCTGTAAAACAAACATGTATTATATAAAAAAATACTTTCATTTTGTAAATGACCTGTATTTGTTTAAGGTAATATAACATAATCCAAACAACCCAACTGCAGTTTGAAAATATTACTTTAATGCACAAAAAATGGGAATTTTTTGCAAACGAATTCTTTATATATATATATATATATATATATATATACACACACATATGTAATTGATTAATTAATTGATTATGTTTCCTGTATTATATTTAGCCTAGATCCTGAATGGTTTGGAATGGAGATTGTTTGTTATGTAAACAGCTGGTGGGGGATGGTGTGGCAGTTTACTCGTACCTCGACCTCAGCCTCTTTCTGTGTTGTGGTGGATGGGACATTTGTGTTTTGTTGCTTTGTTGTGATTGCCTGGTTCAGGTTACTGGTTAAGTTTGGGAGATTAGGTGTCAGCACAATGAATGGAAGACAGCATTTTCTCACACTCCATTTAGTCTTGCTCATTGCCAGGAGAGTTGCTTGAGAACAGCACTGACCTCTCGTAGATCTCCACTTTCCTTCCCAGCAGTCTTTTGGTTAGAGTAAACTGTTACTTTTAAACTAAATTTAAAGTTGGAAATCCCCCTGGACTTGTGACACCTTTTGCAGCTGAGGTTCCTCTGCGTCTTTCTTGTATTGTAAACGTTTCAAGGAATAAGAGGAACAGTAGCTTCGAGAGTTCGTGTTGATGTGGTTTTGTAAGTCACGGAATTTCACCCATAAACCCGATACTTTGTCATTTACACGTGATTGTGATGTCATTGCTTCAGGACCGTTTCTTCAATAAGATTCTGTTAGTCATTCTTCCAGATTTTTAACCAGGTGGTCCACGAGGGGGTCCATAGATAATTCATACAAAACATAGGATTTCATATAATTTATTAATATTATATAATATTACTTTACATTTAATTATGTCAAACAATTAATCACATCCAAAGTAAAAGTTTATTTTTAATAAAAAAAAGTTTATGTAATATATGTGTGTACTGTGTATATTTTATACACACACACATGCAGAATATATTCTGTGTTTACATGTCACATTTATATAAAAACATAACATATTCTAAACACATTAGCATATTTCTTTAATGTATACACATGCATGTGTGTGTATTTATATAAACAAAAATGTTTATTTTGGATGTGATTGATCGTTTGCCACACACACACATATATATATATAGTATGTTATTTTATTTTATAAATTTAACTGAACCCCAAAAAAATGGTTCAGTAATGATCTGTTAAATATTATAGGTTATTATATTATAAAAAGAGTATTGTTGAAATGAAATTATTCCATTTTCTTTAAATGCCCTACAAGGGGATCTATAGACAGATTAATATATATATATATATATATATATATATATAAATGAGTTAATGATCTGTTACGTACAATAGAATTATGTTTGTCATTATTAAGTGAGAAAGTCTATTTTATTTTAATTTAATTTTATTGGGTGTCCCTGTTGGGTGGGTTGAGGGTCTGGATGGAATGTCCCTATGTCTGCAAAGTTTAGATTTGTGGGTTTGTCCTAGTTTTAGTGTTTCTCTCGCTCTCTCTCTATATATACCAAGACCTTGACGTTTCATGAGACAAACATCTCAACAGACCTTAGATCAGCAATGAGAGAAGTGTACAGGTTTTGGTCACATCCTTGTTTACATCAAGCCCTATCCAGATGAATTTGGCCTGGGCAGCAGAACCGGGGCTCACCCAGTAGGGTTTGTTTTTTATATTCAAAGATATTGTTGAGAAAAAGTACAAGTCTTCTTCATGTAATATTCAAATTCCTTGTGCTCAACACATTGAAGCAGGGTTTTTTTTAGCAAGGAAAACTGGTTGGAAAGTTTTAATATTGACTGTACAGCGTTCAACACACTTCTTCCCAAAAAATATTTGGAAGAATGAGAGGAAAAAGCTTCAGCTGGCCAGTGTGACGTTCAGTAAGAGCTATTGTTTCCCATTCAAACTTACAGTCCACTATGTCTGGCAGGGTTCGTGTGCATTCCTCAGGTCCTACGTTGCCGCTCGGCGCCTGGGGACCTATTAGGTAGAGCTCAGTAGCTGAAAGGGGGAGACGGTCAGATGGGGAGACGGTGTGTGTCTGGCGCTCTGCTCCGGTCTAGTCGAGTATGCTGACATATGCTAGATCCATTGAAAGGATTCAAGATCCCAGACTTCCCCCTCATTCTTCCTGTACTACAGTAGGCTGCCGTTTAAACTCATAAAATGGAGTCTGGGTGTAAACTCTACCTGTTGACTTAGTAGTCAAAGAGCCATTTAGATCAGTTTGTAAAACACTCTTATTGGCTTTAGGGTTTCAATTATATTAAGCTTGTAGGTTTAAGTGGACTTTGAAGGAGTTTATGTTGGATGTCTTCCAGAGTTGGGTCTCAGGCATGAGAGCAGACGTTCGGAGCTGTGCATGGGCAAAAAACATTTTTGCATTGTTTGTGTTTATAAATGCAGCTAAGAATTTTTGCTCACATGAACTCCGACTGACCTCAGAGCGGATGGAGAACCAGCCAAATAAGGTCGTAAAAGTGTGTGGCCCTCTTTTAAACATGCCATAGCTGTCCCTTGGTGAAGACTAATATTTGACCACGTCAGTATTGGGAAGAAGAGGACTTTTGATGCTGCTTTGTGATGTTTGCGCATGAGCACTGTCTTTTATCTTTTTCTTATTAAAGTGTTATTTGTAATAAATAGTTAATATTTTGGCTTTGGGAGTTCCCAACAACATGCATGCAAGGCCAAAAAAACACTTTCATTGTCTCATTTGTCCAAACCCCTTCTTTGTGTGATGCTATTCTGCAGTGCTTGGTCAGATTTATCTCATTTTCATTACATCGTCCCTAGTGGCAAAACTAGTGGCAAAGATTAAATTTGCATTTTCATTCAGACCAAATTGAAAAGATTAACAAGTGGGCATGTTAGGCAAATTTCATGTTGACTGAAGAGTTATATTTCTGGCTGTGTTACAAGTCATAAACTGGAGGCCACTTTTCCACACGAGAAAGCACAGATTGGGTTGCTTTTTTATTTAGCTTGGTGTCTTCCTGTCTGACCTGTGCACTCCGTCACGTGTAATGTTTCATGAGGAGGGCTGTGCGTGACTGGAGTCTGTTTTCTGTCTCTTAAGCTTTTCACTGAATTCATTTTTTGCAATCTGATACCCGATAACAAATCAAGCTACTGTTCTCTTAAGACACATCTTTCTCCCCCTTTTTTGTCCCTCTTCAGCCAAACATCCCGATTTCTATAGGTAATTTCACCAACCTCCCCTGTAATTTGCAGCACAGTCTTTGCTCACTTTCATTGTAAGTAACACACATAGTTCATCTCATGTGTGTTTCCGTTTCCCACGCTTCTGTTCCTCTTTTTATGAATTCATTTTGTCTAATTAAAAAAGAGTTTTCCCAAACTTATCATACCTGCTAAAATACTAAAATACACTACATTTAAGTGAGTTTTTACTCTCGTATTAAATGCTTCAATTTTTGGGTAGCTGTAGTCACCGATATCCACAGTCTATTGTTCAACATAATCATTTGCCAAACAGCTCAACATGCCAAAAACAGGGAATGGTTCTTTGTTGTGTCAGCACAGTCACTCTTTCACAAACTATACTGGGATCAAACAGAAGCTCTTTTTGTCTCTGTGGTGGGTGGCATCACTCTTATTTTGGAAGTAAAGAGCTTTCGGGAGTTGATTTTACGTTTATTTTTTGGACAAAATGAAAGTATCCTCATCTCAGTTGTAAGATGTGGGTCTCTTTTTTAAGTTGTCATGCCAGTAAAACAAGACTTTTGTGGGGAAAGGTCTAATGAGATTTGGAAAATTAGATTAGGAATGGCCAGTTAGCTAAACCTTTTGCTGTACTGGAGTAGCCAGCAAGGCCTTTAGGAGAAGGCAAACATGCACTTTATTTTGTTTTTGTTTTATTGGATTCATAGTTTTGGACATGATCAACTTATTATATTGTATAATGTGTGCAGACATTCAAACTGAATGTGTGGGACCTTTCATGGCAAAATAAGATGTTCTTCCTTTCCAGGAATAGACAAAATGCTTTGATCCCACTGGACTGTGTGCCATCTTAGTGGTTAGGGCTGAATTCAGTGTTTTGTTATTTCAGACTGCTGGCCTGGAGTGGACAGGCTAGTTTTTCTCCATAAATATCAAAATCCTCATAGTGTTTTCTTTGATCATACTTCAGTGGGTTTTTGCATTGACAGTTCCCCTTTGATTCAAAGACATCTTTTTAATTTTTGTACTCAAGTTTCAGTTGTTTGTGCTAGTGTTGCTCCAGAAGTTTTTGCTAATAATACATCTTCAGTAAGCTCTCAGAACCTAAGAAACCCCCTCTGTGTAAGTACTGCACAGCTGAATCAGAAAAGTGAATCTTAAACTTATTTGCTTAGACACTCATTTCTTAAACAGAAAACAAAGAAGCCTTAATCTGAAAGCTACTGTAGATCAGATAAAGACTCATCTGAGCTCTTTGCAGCCAGTGTTATCAGTTATGTGGCACCAGATCCTGGATCGTCATGTGAAAGGAGGACTGGAACCTCACTGTGCTCTAAGTGCCCTAATTACATATCAGACCAGCAAATGGTCACTAGGCAGTCCCGGCAACAGACATATGGCCAGATGCAACCTCTGACTCCTATTTTGAAGCTTCCCAGAAGACAGTTTTATTGCTCACAGGTTGCTATTTCATGGCTCAGGAAACTAAAGCTCTTTAAGTTATAACTTCAAGCCAGATTTTTCTCCTAAAATTGCATAAGAGAAATAAAAATAAACAAATTAGGCCAGTGTTGATATAGAGTATAGGGGTTGACCAATATGTGTTTTTAATGCAGATACCGATTATTATGAATCAAAATGAACAACATGTTTAACCAATAAATTTGTCTGATGTATGTCTGTATTTGAAAATGTTTGGATTCATATTGAAATCTGACTTTAAATTCCAGGCAGTTTGTTCAGATGTCTTCTTTAATATGCATATTTCTCATTGCTGTCTAGAAGAAAAAAAGAATAATTCTTTCAGATGGAATATGCTTTTGTCATAAAAATGCATTATAGCTCATATTTCCTCAGATACTGGATGCTTTCATACTGGTTTAAAATGGATGATGGTAGACATTACGCTCCTTTCTTCCTCAAAAACAATGGATGAGGTTTGTTGTGTGAATTGTTCGGAAGCAGTGAGCTCATCACAAAAGAGCTGCCATTTACGTCATTTATTAAATTCTGCATGCTAACAAGTGTAGGAGGCACCCATTCCATCCTTGACATTTGAGCTATAAAGAGTATAGAGAGAGAGAAGGAGAGAGAAATTCAACCCAAAATCTATAAGCTCAGAACAGAGGGAAAATCGGGTGATAGAGAAGATGAAGTAGGATAATTTATAGCCAAATTCATTACTGTTATAAACAGGACACATTCCTTCTGAAGCTGTGGACATCTGGAATGCACAATGTCGGTCACAACTGGGGGGAAAAAAAAGCATTGGAAGGGGGATTGTGGGAGGGAATGGTAATGCTTGAGATCTTCACAGACTAAGCCAAATAACATTCTCCAGGGCCTTTTTTTACACGTTGTCATTTCTGCATAAAAAGTTGTTAGCTTTTCAGACATTACAAACCCTGGTCATCATAACTGGGATGTCTTCCAGTCGAATGTGGTTTCAAACAAAACAAATTTAATACATGGTCAGTTGAGTCTGTCTGCGTTTGTATTAAATGCTGGAAGCTGAACTGTTTGGATTTATTAATTCAAAACTTCCTGTACTTCCTGTACTTTTTGCTGCAGGTAAATCTAAAGCTTCATTGCAAACAAACAGTGGTGGACTTCTATTGTAAATGAATTCTATTGGCTGTGATGAGATAAAAAAGACGCGTTTAAAACTTGGTTTCAAGTGTTTACGCTTCCTCATAAGTTTTAAAAGCGGGTTTGGCGTGCTGTCCAGGGAGCAGGCGGGGAGAACGGCGGGCTCGAACCCTAGCGGTTAGAATCCTAGCGAGGGTAAGGGCTCGGCGTCCGGCTCGAACTCCGGCTGCCCCCCGGAGTGGAAGTTGGGTTAAATGGAGGCAGAAGGGGAGGGGGAGGGTTTGCTAATTAGCTGATTAGCTGATTGCTAACAGCTGTGGGCAATTCGTCCAGCGATTCACTCGAAAGTATGTTATTGTCAAAACATTTATTTCATTGCCATTTGAAGTGTTTTGAAGCAATTCTTTTGCGGAGGAATTGGTTCAGTTGATTCAAAGTTTATAAAACATTAATTCACTTAATTCTCATTAACACACAAGTTATGGCATGTATGGTTACCCTTTTTGTTCATGTGTCTTTGTTGTAATTATACTGAGTAATAATAATTAATTGCATGTACTTAATATAGGGTTAGCATTAGGAGTTTGATATACCTGCATGCATTTATGCATAATTAATAGTAAGTACATGTAACATGTAACAAGGACACTTAAAATAACGTGTCATTGTTTGAATTGGTCTGATGAGAAACTAAGAAAAACTACATTTTTCCCAGCCTTTCCCAGACATGTCACTGAATATGATTCATGTTTGACTTGTGGAATAACTTAATCACTTTACAGTGGTTTCTACACATACAATTAATATGTTAGTAATGTGAGTTAATACCACTGTTTTGTTTATAATGACGTGGTCATATAATTTCACTGAAATAATATGTTGCCTTGGCAGTGTGCTGTGAAGCTGTTGGGTTTCGTGGTGGATGATCGCTCTAGCTTAGAGTGCAAAGACAAGGCAGATGCATGGGAGAGTGTGAATGGTATCTTTAGAACAAACACCTCTTCTGTCTTCAAAGGGAAACCCACTGAGAGGTCTGTGCCATACTGGGGGGATCTGCCGCTCGCTATCAGGAATCATAGCACAGCGTCTCAGGTTAATAAAGTCAGATCACACCCCACACCTGACTCAGTGTGTGTTCCACTATTAAAGAGATTTAGAAGACAAATCGCACACCTATCTGTTTGTAGTGCAAACATGACCTGATATCAGAGAGTAGTCTTGTTACAATGCAGTGCTCTGTCTATTATAAGAAGTGGAAGGCAGAACAATGGTTTATATATCATTTGAACAATAGCATTATTATTATCATCATACTGGTTTATATGCGAATCTTGTGACTCAATGTCTTACTACTGTTTAAAAGGTTGGGTTCAGTCAGTTTTTTTTTTTTTATTAATTTAAAGAAATTAATCTTTTTATTCATTAAAGTGATAAAGACATCGGGACTGACATTTCTGTTAAAAGCTGTTCTGTTGAACTTTCTATTCATTAATGAATCCTGAAAAAAATGTTTCCACAAAAACTTTAGGCTGCAAACCTGATCATGTGACGCTGACGTTTGGAGTAATGCCTCTTTCAGCTTTGCCTTTACATCAAAAATTGTTTGAAAAACAAAAAAAAACTATTCCAGGATATTTGATGGCTCAAGTTAACAAGCTTCTGGTGACAGAGTTAGATTTAGATATCTGTGCCGTTTAACCAAGTGTTTTATTATTCCAGAAAGATGCTAGAAGCATGCTGATTTTAACAAACTCTCTCGCACATCATGTGCAATGCACAAAATCACATGTCTGTGTTTCGTAATTGTGTATTTCCGTAAACTTTAAGTCATACCTCGACTAATGCAGTTTGCTTTCAAGCAACACCCCAGTAAACAAATACACACTGCAAAACACTCAGAACACCTTAGCAACTGCCTAGCAGCAACACACAAGCAATCACACACACTTCTGCTTGTGAGTTTTGCAAAGTAAATAGATTCCTTCAAAGAAAAAACTAAAAAATATAGTTTGAAATGGAGAATCATCATGTGAAATCAAGTTTGAAATCATATTCAGACTGAAGAGGAATCATTTCAAACAGGATATGAGAAGTCAGTACAGGACGTGAGGTCAGACAAGAAACCGCTGTGACCCAAAGAAGACACAGAGATGTGTCTGCAAGGTCGTTGCCATGGTTACGTGGAGGAATACATGACTTCCTGTGTGTTCTGATGCGAAAACGCTCTCTTGTTTTTCAGAACTCTATGAACCTGCCCCCGGATAAAGCACGTCTCCTACGGCAGTATGATAATGAGAAGAAGTGGGACCTTATCTGCGACCAGGTACAGCCTCCACAATCACCCACTATTATATCACAGTCCAGAAAACACCTCCATGAATGGTGTTAAAAAAAAGTACAGTCATTATAACATACACGTTAAAGAGATCACCAAAATATTATGTCATTAATTACTTCCCCTCATGGTTCCAAACCTTTAAGGCCTTTGTTCATTTTCAGAACACAAATAAAGATATTTTTAATTAAAACTTAAAGTTTTCTGACCTTGCATAGGCAACAACACAACTGACATGCTCAAGGCAAAGACATTATTAAAATACCATAACCCTGTGGACTTTTTTTTGCGAAGAAAACAAAAATAATGACTTTATTTAACAATTTTTGGGTTAACTGTTGCTTTAAAAGGAAGTTTTTGCTGGTCAGTTATTGAAACAGTCTTGTCAGAGTTGTCAGGATTAATCACACAGACGTATCACACATTTGTGAAGCTTTCCACTAGTTGTATGGATCACTTTTTTGATAATTTTGTAGTGATTTTATCCTCAGTTCCTATTTTTTAAACTGCATTAAAATAGCCACCTGTGCAGTCTGATTTTATACATTCATAAAGGTTTAGGATAATTTGAGAGTGAGTAAATTATGAGAGAATTAAATTTTTAAAGGAACTGTCTCTTTTAAATAAACTGACACATCTTCTTAAAGACATGGTCTGCTGGCAAAATGCATCAATGCACTAAATGATGACATTGCGTGCTACATTTCATGCATGATTTGTAAAACTAAAAATAAATCTGTGCTGCTGAAAAAGGGAGTCCATAGTTACACCAAAAAATCGTTTTTTTAAACAACAGCATGACATGATTATGTGTAAGGGTTAGTTAAAACAGAACAGGTGTAGATGTTGGATGGTTTTTGCGTGTGTTTAACTGTCTGCCCCTCTTTTCTGTGTTAGGAGCGTTTCCAAGTGAAGAATCCTCCACATACATACATCCAGAAACTACGTGGATATTTAGACCCAAGAGTCACACGCAAGGTCAGTATCATTCGCAAGATTGTGTAACCAGTGTCTGTTTCTCACCTGGTTACATGTGAACACTTTACAGCAGTTAAAGAGGCTGTATTACTTAAAAAAAACCTTTACCAACTTGTCTGTTTAATTCCAAATTTCGTCAGTAAACAACGGCTGTGTGTAGTATATACGGCTCAATGTGAAATCAAGCACCTGATGGCATTTACCGCTGATCACAGGACCGGGTTTACTGACAAAACGCGCAAACATATCGACCAATCTGGATCGGTGCATCACTACTTTTAAGTACATTCCGAACATTGGAAACGCTAGTTGGTGTTCCAGTACAATCGGTCCGCCGAAACTCATCCAGTGAGAAATGTTCCGCAGTGTAAAAATAAGTGTGATTAAAATGCGTTATTTATATTGTTACAAATTATTTATATTTTTAAAAATAAATGTAAATATATGCTGTTCTTTTAAACATTCTATTTATCAAAGAATTCTGAAAAACAATCCTAAATTCCTATAAAATCTTTAACATTTTAAATTTTTTTTTATAAATATTAAACATCAGAGCTTAACATTAATAATAATAGTAGGAATGTTTCTGGAGCACCAAATCAGCCTATTTTAAATTTAAATTTTTTATTGAAAGTTTTTGGGATTGGAAGTGTGTATGCAACAAATAAAAATAATCAGGATAATTTAATTTACTATAATCTGATCAATTGGTTTTTTATGTGAAAATCAGTAGTGCTGACCTCTTTTGTGCCCTAAAAGTTTACTCAGAAGTGTTGTTTTACCAAGCTTTTATTGAAATGTTTAAACTGTTCTGGTGAGGATGCGGAGGTTTTCTCTAAACATGCTGATAATCATCGGTTTGTTTCTGTGTGCAGAAATTCCGCAGGAGGGTCCAGGAATCCACCAAAGTCCTGCGGGAGCTGGAGATATCGCTGCGAACCAATCATATAGGGTGACTAATTCCTGTCTTCTTTCATTTAATCCTTCTTCTACACCTCGTCTTGTGCTGATCTCTCCAAACACCCCTCCCAGTCACCATTGCAGTGAGGTTATGAGGCTCCTGTGTACAGTGCAGGGAACAATAGCACTGCCAGTGGTATGGACGGGAAGCTGTGGTATTGTTTGGCTTTCCCCTCTAAAGAATCACTCTTTCTTTGTTCTTCCTGTTGTAGAAAGCTAGATGTAGTGTTTGCTCGTGCACAAATCCCTGCTGTTGGGCTGTTCTTCCAGCTTCCCTCTGCTTGTAATGCTGTCGGTAGAACCTCAGCAGCGTCCAGATGGTTTTTATTCATCTCGTCCCTCACACACCACCCCCTTAGCAGCTTCAAGCAACTCAGGAAACTGAGTTGTGTATGCTGGAGAGCCAGGAAGCCTGTAGCATCCAACAATGTAGTGTGTGAAAGGACACGTATACACACACATACACACAAAGGATTGTAACTCACATTGATGAACACAGACAAAAACACTGACACACAGTTGTGTAACACAATGAAGCACTGACAACTGGGAACATCTTTTCACTATTTATATTCCGTTTTCAAGGGCACACACACTTTCTGAATACAAACAGCAATGTGTGTTGTGGAAGCGTAAAACCATTTACACACATCCGTATTAGAGAATAGCATGCTTGTTACATTCACATGACCAGTAACTAATAACTTTACCACATTTTTTAGTAGTTCAGGTGTTTTGAAAATTTCTAAATTTGTATTGAATATCACTTTGTATTGTGCATGCAAATTTACAGTTGAGTTTACTCAGAATAATGCTTTATCAGTTAAAATATCCCCATAGAAGCAATTCATTTGAGCTGTTTGAGTCTCCAAAAAAACAATTAATTGTATTTAATTTCAGTTGCGTGCTGCTATTTGTTGTTACGTTTTTTGTACATTTGTTTTGCATTACAGTTTTGGTTAGTTATTCTAGTTTATTGTATTGTATTTTGTTAGTTGTTGAACTTAACTGTTTAGCTTAAGATACATTTGTAAGTGTTAATTGAGATTGTTTGTTCCAAAACACATGGCTTTACATTAAAATAATATAATATATATATATTTATTTATTAATAGTCAAATAATTAAATTCTTTTTTTGTGTGTGTTTTTAACATTTTATAACAGCATTTTAATATTTTAAACAATTTATAAATTATATTTTTAAATATTTAGGAAGGTTAAGTTGTTGTTTTTTTTAAGTTTGGTTAGTTGTGAGTGGGCTAGCTACTACTTCAAAAGATTAAAAGACTCTATTTAGTTTAAATTACTGTGAATGATGAGTAGCTTAGTTCAGAGTAGCTTCCTGATACACACAAAGTTAGTTATAAGAGCAAAATCCCAGAAAACACTGGCAAAATATGATTCTGAATGACTTCCTTTGTCTTCTGCGTGAGCCATAAATAACCAATACACTCCTCGCTCCTGCATTATTAAGAGCCAGGGGTAATGTGTTTCTCATTAAGAACAAAAGAAAAAGAATAGGCAGGCTATTTTCACTTTTTTTGGGGAAAAGGAACAGAGGGCTGTTTATTGCATGTGTCCGATCCCTGGCCTCTTTCCGATGTGCTACTACTTGCTTTGCCAAGACAATCTGAAATAGCATCTGGCCGGACAGGAAAAGAGTCTAAAGGGGAGCAGGGAGGGGGAGGTGGCAGACAGGAAGCTGATGATGGAGTGAGCCCCCTCCACCTTTTCAGTCTGAAAAGTCTGTTTTTTACTCAGTTCCCCATTTCGTCTGTTTTTCTTGTGCTCGTTCGGGAGTCTGGTAACGTCTTTTTTTTCTTATGCATCCAAAGCCATTTAAGAATAGAGACAGATTTCAACTAATCATTACGGCTTGTGTTTAAGAGGTAAAAAAAGAATGGAATGAGAGCCGTGCAGAAAAAGGAAGAATGCATGTATATATAAGTGAATGTTTGCACAGGGGAGGCAGTCTAAACACTCCCACTGTCAGATTTAACCTCCTCTCTCAGGCTGTGATCTCCACGTTCTTTTGCTCTGCATGGTGGGAATTCCTTTTGCTTTGAGTTTCCCCTTCAGAAATCTGGAGCTAAATGAGGGAAATCTAAAACTATGCTTTCCGTCTCAAAACTAGGACTTTCCGTCTCAGTCTTGCCCAGCCAGTCAATTCACAGCAGCCTTGAACCTGAATATGTCTTGGGATTTAAAAGTCAGCATGAAACAACATTCGCTACTTACATAATACGATCTATTATTTAATATACAATCTGATGTTTAACAATAAAAGTGACAGAACTTAATTTTTTTAATTCAGAAATTAATTGGATTATTTAAGTTTTCTCCCTCTTTTGTTTTGGCAATAAGTTTTGGCACTTATTGGTAGCTATTTTAAAGATCGCAAAAACAAACTTGCTTAAGCTCATTTAATGATAAATTATTCACTATCAGAAAGTACAAATGGGATTCATTTAATTAATTTCATGCTCTGTTGTCACATTAATAGTCAAGAAAGAAGTGCTTTTTTTATTTCTTTCATATTTTCCATGTTTGTAGTCTGATCCTATTTGTACATTGACACGGTCATTGTTACACTGTCCATCAGAAATCATTTCTGATCTGATCATTTCTGCTTGAAAACGTTTTTGGTTGACACCCATATTAAAAGAAAGAAATAGAATATTTATTTAAAATAGAAGCCTTTTGTAATACTATAAATAGCATCGCTGCCACATTTGATCTATTTAATGCATCCTCGCTGAATAAAAGTATTCATTTCTTTATTAAAAAAATCTCATTGGCCCCACATTTTGTAGCATATAGCATGTGTTGGATATCAGAAGGATGTTAATAGGATGATTTAATTTCATCTCCCTCTTGAATGTGGTAGGTGGGTTCGTGAGTTCCTCAACGATGAGAACAGAGGCCTGGACATCCTGGTGGAGTACCTCTCTTTCGCCCAGTGTGCCGTCATGTGAGTGACAACCAACCACCGTCATCTTCACAACACACCAACCTGTGTCCCGCCTTAGATCATGTAGCCAGGCTTCTGCTGGAGACAAATGCTGCTATGAATGCAGTGTTGTTGATGATTATGATCGTGCTGATTGCCTCATTGTAGGCGTGCTGCATTTTGTTTTGTGCTTTGTTATGCCGTGCTATAATTTGCTTGGATGGTCCTTTGCTGCTCTCTGCATAATCCTGGACCCCCGGTTACTGAGCTTTGTTGCTAACCTTCCCCATCCTTACCCCCTGCCCTCCTTGTGTGCGGTTCCCTGTCTGTGCGGCTCAGGTTGGATTTTGAAGGGCTGGAGAATGGTGACGACTTTTCGCTGGATAAGTCCTGGAGCAGGTCCATTGAGGATCTGCACCAGAACGGCTGTAATACGCTGGTGCGCTCTGCGCGGCAATCCGTCCTCCGGTATGTACTGGCCTGCTTGTGCTTGCTATGCTCTGCCTTGCTTTAAAATGATGTTTGCTTATGTGATAACTTGCATTGGTTTGGTTCAAGCTGCTTATTAAGTCACCACTTAATAATTTAAAATGTTTAATGCACGGTTTTGAGACATATATACATATATATATTGAAGAACTGGCACATTCCAAGAATAGAGTAGCAAAGAGCCTCAGAGTCTTAAATAAAAATAACTATAAAGCCTGCATGTCTTCTAGCGTCTGATTAATAGCTTTTTTGGTAAACGTAACTCTGCGTGTCTTAGATTTACATGATTCTTCATCCATTATTGTTGAAGAATGTTAAAAGGTATCAAATATCAGGTTTTGTTGCATTGAATTATATCTTTGTAAAATATATGTTTGCACAAATGCAAATCTTTTTTGGTTTATTTTATATATATATATATTCTAAAGTTATTCTAATCCCATTTAAATAAAGAAAGTTTACTTTAACATTTCGCGACATTTATATTTGTTACTTTCAGTAATAAATATTAAATTCATATCAAATGAACTAAAATAAATAAATAAATAAAACCAAAATCAAAAATACATTTATTTAGAAATATATTATTTTATATAATGTAGAAAAAAGAAATACATACATACAAAGTAGTTGCATACTGAATAAATATGTAATATTTGGTCATCATTCCATCAGATTATGTCAAAATTAAAATGAGATTACTCATGCTAGGTTAATTTTATTTTAGATAATAATTTATTTAATGGTTTTAACATTAAAACATTTGGATTTTTTCAAGTACTTAGACACTAGTTTTGAAAAGTGTCAAATATTGTTTTAGAATTTCTCAGTTAGCTTCCCCTCTCGTTTCACAGATTACAGTATATGTGTTCATGCATTGACAGGAACATTGCTTTGCACCGAAACTAGGAGTCACATGCTTGCATTATTTTGCCCACTGAGCCATAGCCACACTTCCTGAGAGTAGATAGCACACGCGAATGAAAACCTTTTTTATATGGTGCAAATGAGTTATTGTTTGTGCACATTTATGTTATGTTAAATACTAACGTACAAAGCACTACTAACTTTGTCCTTCTATTTCAGTTATGGCTCAACTGCCAACACCAAAACCATCAAGAACTCCAGATTAGTCAGTCAAAAGGATGACGTGCATGTGTGCATTATGTGCCTCAGAGCAATCATGAACTATCAGGTACAGGATGCACAGACCTGATTGGTCGCAAAAACCTCAGGGACGCATGACCCGATTTGCAGCAAATAGAAACAAATTTCTCAGTAGTATCATTAAGCGTCATGGCAAGTAACATGTTACTCTCAAGAATGTTTTAGTTCACAAACATGAGGCGTAATGTCTCTATAGAATCACCACTGCACTGTGGTAAATGTTTTTCTTTATATACTTAAACCACATTGCTTTTTTCTTTCTCGCTTTAGTATGGCTTCAACCTTGTCATGTCTCACGCGCATGCGGTCAATGAGATCGCCCTAAGTTTGAACAATAAGAACCCAAGGTAAGAATTAGGCCTCTGTATAAAAGTTCATTCACTTACCTGTCCAAACCTATATGCATTTCTTACTTCTGCTGAACACAAAAGAAGGTAGTTTGAAGAATGTTGGTAAACAAACAGTGTCGGGTTCCATTGACTTCCATAGTATAGTATTTATGGTCCATACTATGGAAGTCAAGGGGCTTGAAACTGTTTGGTTACCAACATTGATCTTCTTTTGTGATATAACAGTATTTGGTCCCGCTGGCTTCTATGATTTTATTAATTTTTTTCTTACTATAGAAGTCATTGGGCCCCAAAACTGTTATATACAAAATATCTTGTGTGTGTCACAGAAGTAGAAGACCTGAGGGGGAGTAAATTATGACAGAATTCAAATTTGTAACTGTACTGTCCCTTTAAGGGCCATTCAAAGAGAATGTGTTTTTGCATTTAAAAATTACAGACAAAGTCCAGAGAACAAAAAAAAAAAAAAACACTAGGCATAGACATTTTGAAATGCTGCAAAACATAATATTTGTGTGCAGCTGTCTGTCTGGTGCATGTTTACATAGAAAACCGTTTGAAAAGCAGCACAGCAAAATAAAGGTGTTTTGTGTGAACAGTGTACATATGTAGTTACCTGATTAACCCGATTAATGCAGTACTTTCAGTGACCTTTAGTTTTGGTGGCGCTGTGAAGTTGGGGATTATCGTAGTGCTTTTGTTTGGTAAGAATGAATTCTTTCAAGCAGATTAGTGTCAGTCTGACTAAGTGTATTTGTAGTAGAAGCTTAGATCAGTTCAGACTGAAGCATGGAAAACCCCCCAGCTCTTTGAAAAGGATCATTCCTAGAGCTCAATGAATCATACGCCAATGTATCACTCAATCACGACATTTAACTGCGCATAAAGGCGTTTCTTAGATTGTGTCATTCCAAAACATCACCATAAAATTACCCAGCGTCAGATGTGACCCCGAAGAGAGGCTCAAGATGAAAGTGCGCTATCACGTTTCTGATTTTGAAAATTGTATAACAATGGACACAAAGCTGCTGTTCACCCTGAAGGATAGATCTAAGCAGGTGTGGGTGGGTAATGATCTGTCAAGTTGGTAATGTTACCCGTCTTATTGTGCGAGTCCTGCTCTGCCATTCTGGTTCAGTTGAATGCTCACAGAGGATTTTGTTCTGCCTGTAGAACAAAGGCACTGGTCCTGGAGCTGCTGGCTGCTGTGTGTTTGGTGCGAGGAGGCCATGAAATCATCCTCTCAGCGTTCGATAACTTCAAAGAGGTAAATCCTGGGATTTTTACACCCGTATGTGTAAGCCATGGATGTTGTATTATGTTTAAAAAAATTGTTTTGTTTCAGTTTGTGCACATACACAGCCAATTAGCTGCCCATTTTATCCCTTCCCACATGCATGTGTGGGAAAACACCACATCTTAAGCAAGTCGTTTCATCAGACCCACATCTCTGATTAGGATCAGTGTATTTGGGGGGTGGGGGGGAGAATTGCCTGCAGACTCAACTGTTCACTCAGCCTCTTAGTTTTGTTTGCCTAGTCATTTAAATACCGGAAAGAGGCCAATTATCCTGTAACTGTTCAACTCTGTCCTGAGAAACGAAGAGAGATAATCAACACAGCAGTCACAACAATCCTATGAGAAAGACCGAAACTACTTAAAGAACTACTCTTCAAAGAGTCGGTGGTTGAGCTAACTTTGAATTTAAACTAGTAAATGAAATGTTCCACATTTAAATCAGCAAAGCATTACGAACAAGAAGCTGATTTGAAATACGTTTCTCATTCTTCCTGCTCTTTAGTGAAACGTGAGGGAATAATATAGTTCCTTTGTTATTTCAATCCTCTTCTTTTTCCATAAAGTCTACAATAAAGTTTGACTGTGATCTGAATTCTCCATCAGTCTCAGCTTCACTGAACCCCATAACCTCATAGACTGCTGTAATTTCTTCTATTTTGGGTTTGTTCTTGTTAAAGTTTTGGGACATTTTTTTTGTGAGAATATAAGAGCTAAAACTACTTAATATTTGAACCCTTAACAAATCTGAAGTATTACTGTGTTTTTGTGACTGACTAAAGAAAAATATGTGCAGGTGTGTAAGGAGAAGCACCGCTTTGAGAAGCTGATGGAGTATTTTCGTAGTGAGGATGGCAACATTGACTTCATGGTAGGTGCATGAAAGCACATAAGTATTTTGTGTGTGGCATGGATGTGTTTGAATTTGTGGTTTGTGTCTCAGGTCGCATGTATGCAGTTCATCAACATTGTGGTCCATTCGGTGGAGGACATGAACTTCCGTGTACATCTGCAGTATGAGTTCACTAAGCTGGGGCTTGATGACTTCCTGGAGGTATCCAGTCATTGTTCGATCTAAAATCATTCAGTGTTTAAATAGCTAAGTAAAAAGGCAAGTTTGGATGTCTTTTTGTATTTGAAATACTATTAAAAGATTATGTCTTACAGACATATTATTAAACTCCCATGTAGCCCACATGATAAAGCATTAAGAAATCTCCTATGTTTCCTTCCAGAAATCCAAGCACACAGAGAGTGATAAGTTGTCGGTGCAGATTCAGGCTTACCTGGATAATGTGTTTGATGTTGGAGGTCTGTTGGAGGATGCTGAAACTAAGAATGTGGCCCTGGAGAAGGTGGAGGAGCTGGAAGAACATTTGTCTCATGTAAGAAACATTGTATACTCCCTTTCATTATTGTAATGTTATTTTTAAACCCCATACACAGAATACATCAGCACAATCTGATAAGTCTCAATGCTTACACTACAAAAAATGATTATGTTATAATAAATAAACAACTATTGTAATAAATAAAAAAATAAAAAATATATATATTTTTTTGTTATTTATTTATGGATAATCTTGCACTTTATTCAATGCAGAGCATATTAAAAAGTTGTGACAGGTCTATAAGTTCTTTGGAAATTCAAATGCACCACTATTTTTTACATTTTTAAAAACTACCATAAATACGTACATTAACATTCACAATTTAGGAATAGTACATATCTTTATATCTTTCGTTCACTAAGGTAGTAATATATTTTTAAAAATGTGATTTTTTATGTGTTCTAAGAACAGCATTTAGTTAAAATGGAAATATTGTGCAAAATTATAAATGTCTTTGCTGTTACCTTTAATCAATTTAATGCGTCCTTGCTAAATAAAAATCTTATCTTTACTGACACCACTTTCAAACAGTAGAGTATATTTAATGGTTTCATTATCAACTATTATATCAGGCTTTTATTTTTTTACATTGGACCAATTATGTTTGCTTGTATCACCACACTTAAATTTTGATTTAATTTATTCAAGTCTAATTATGTTCATATCCTAATTATGTCAATAATAAAACTTCTTTATCAGTTTATCATAGCACAACTCAGTCATGTTGACACTTTGAATATCTTAATGACTTCACCCTGATCAGAGTTCAGAGAGATCAGGGTTATTCCCTAATATTCACTCACATCATATAGCCTCATGCATAGCCTAAACATTCACTTTCAGTCTAGAGAGATCTTAAACTATAATTTATAATCTGACTTGCACACTGATTGGGCTTCTAAGTGTTAAGTTCAACAGATGAGGCTTGTAAATCTGAGCATGCAGAATGCAGGCAGTCTAAAAACAAACCTTAGATTGTTCCTCTGATCTTTCTGCTGGGTTGAGCTATGCTCATGGCAAAGGTCTTGGAATAAACAGAGAATCACACAACAACTCTTTTTCTCCCGCTGGGGCAGGAAGAAAGAATTCCCCAAATATTCCACTATGTGTGCAATCTTCACTGCTTCAAAAGTGAAAGTGATGCTACCTCATCTGCTGTGTCATACTTCTGGGAATGTTATTATTGATCCATAAGAGAGCGAGAGAGACAGAATGAAGCTTAAAAGGGTATGGGAGAGATGCTTATAGGATTAATGCTCTGAACCGCCTCTCTATCTTCACTCATTTTTGTTTTACAGCCTCTCAAGCTGTCATGTTTTCTCTTGTTCTCCTCCTTTTTTTTGTTCTAGGTGACAGAGAAGCTTCTAGATGTTGAAAATGAGACCGTGATGAAGGTAGCAGACCTGGAGAAACTGCTTTTACACAAAGACAAGGAACTGTCAACCATAAAGGTAGGCCTCGGTCACTTTGAATCCCTCCTATAATGATTTGTTTGTATAATATGAATAAGTAATAGTACTGATGATAATACGTACGATGAACATTTGAAAGAATATTAGTTATTTTGTGGATTTGCGTAGTCTGGTTACTATATGTCAAAATGTCTAATAATAGAGAGTAAGATACCATGTTTTTTTAACATCTACTATGGGATTTCTGGAAGTACCATCATAGAAATGACTGTTAAATAATTACGATTATTCAGCACAATGGACTTTTTTCACAGACTCTGATATTATTAGCATTGTGAATCTAGCACGTTTTTTAAAGGTTTTAAAACTAATGTACAATTTTAAAAATACACTGCTTGCCTTTGGATCAGTTTACAAAAAAACTGGTTAATGCTTGTTCTTGAGTGTTTATAACAGCCTTTTCTCTCTTATGAGCAACATAATCAAGCTCATATTTTTATCTCTACTGGAAAGTCATAGAAACACTTATGGATTGTTTAAAACAAATTGTGGCAAAAATCATAAATATCAAAATCATATTTGTTATAGTTTTCAAAATAATTTTTTCATACACCTCTATAAAAACTGACCCTTTTTTATTTATTTATTTTTTTTTGCACAAAAAAACCCCCACACAAACACCAAGAACATACTAAGGCAAAAAGAAGGCAAAAAAGCCAGTAAGGCTTATCTACAGCCTCCACCAAACAAACAAAAATATATCACAACAATACTATCAATACTAATCAATAAGCATTTCACAAAAAGATAAAAATAAACTGAGAAATATAGAATTAATAGCACAAGCTAATTCATCAGCAAACCTTTTAAAGCTCTTTTAAAGCTCTCTATGGAGGTGCATTGTCTCGCCAAATGAGAAAATCTATTCCATATCTGTGTACCTGTAAATCTTATTGAAAATCGACCTCTACTTGTGGTGAGATTTGGTGGATGAAGATCCATTACCTGCCTAGTATTATGAGCATGAACAACTGAGTTAGATTTCAAATATATGTAAACTGGCACTTTCAATAAAAATAATTTGTACATAAAAACACAAATTTGGAAGATGTTAATGTCAAAAATTGATCAAATCTGCAATTTCTTAAACAACGGAGCTGAAGATATGTGTGAGCCTGAATGAGCCCCTATCCTGACAAACTGTGTCTGGAGAATTAGAATTCTATGTAGCTTTGTTGGAAAACAAAGGAGGACTTAAGCTTCCGAGACTCAAGGAAATGTGGAAAGAGTCCATGGTATTAGTCAAAATAGAGTATTTACATGTGTTGTGTAGACTTATTGCTAGGCTGAGAGAAAAGTACAATAAATGTGTATCCTTTGTATCCTTGACCTGTCGTTCTCATCGTTATCCAGGAGACGTATGAGTCCACCAACTCACAAATGCACACACTGCGGCGGATGATCCAGGAGAAGGACGCCGCCTTCCAGAGGCACAATAACATTGAGAAGCAGTTACTGGAGCTGGAGCAGCAGGGCACCATCCGTTTACGGAAGAAGCCTGATGGGGATATTTCCATTGAGGCTTTAGGTGGAGGTGGACTGCTTGGTGGAGCAGCAGCTGGAGCACCTCTGGGCGACCTGGGCTTACTTCCTGCAAGCATGAGTGGGCTTGGAGGCTTTGGTGTCACTACACCTGCTCCTATTGAAGCTGTTGCTCCACCTCCACCTCCACCACCACCTCCACCTGCCCCACCACTCCCTTCAGAAGGTACAGAGACTGAAACAGCCAGAAAAATCAACTGTGTATGTGATTCTCAGAAATCTTGGATTTTAAATAACTAGATCTCAAGGACAGACAAGGAAAAGTTTAGATTTGGCATCAGTGTAAGCATATATAAGCATATAAAACAGATATTTAAGTGTCCCCTCGAAGCTCAAGATTATGGGAAGCTATTGTAGTGTATCATAATCAGAAACAAGGCTCATCTGTGCACACGTAGTTCCCTCTGAGTTACAGAGATTTAAATGTACATGTCTTTGCAAGCCTAGCAGGAAAAGGAAAAGCTAAGGGTGTTTCCTTTAGCTAAGGAGCGGTTTCTGCTGAGGAAGCAGCTGGACTGGGACTGACTGAATATCTATTTAGTCCTTGTGACTGTTTGGGAACAGATTTAAGAGTAAAGCTGAAAATGTATGCATGCTAAATTATTATACCGCTCTTTTTTTATAGTCGAGTGTATTCCTATTCCTCCTCCACCTCCTCCACCTCTGCCTGGACTATCACCATCAGTCATCCTTAGTGTTGGCTTATCTGGTAATTTAAAATTACAAATAATAATAAGAAATCATATAATCAAGTCACAGTAACAAAACACTTATGATCTTGTCATGTGAATCTAACAATAATGTTTATTCCTATCTTATAGCCATACGCATCAAAAAACCCATTAAAACCAAATTCCGTCTTCCTGTCTTCAACTGGACTGCACTGAAACCCAACCAGATCAATGGCACGGTCTTCAATGAAATTGACGATGAGCGTGTGCTTGAGGTGATATTGAGTTTGACTCAGATTTGCTAATAATTTTAACCATGTGCTCCATGAAACTCTCCACCCATGCCATGTGCTCTTGATTGGTCGTGTAGGAGTTGGATCTGGAGAAGTTTGAGGAGCTGTTCAAGACGAAAGCCCAGGGTCCTGTGGTGGATGTGTCATGCTCAAAGAGCAAGGTTTCCCACAAGGTCATCAACAAAGTGCAGTTGCTTGATGCCAATCGCTCAAAGAACTTGGCCATCACTCTGCGCAAGGCCAACAAGACCACAGAAGAGATTTGCAAAGCCATTCAAACGTACGTACAAATGCAAGTGTCATAATCTTGTCAAAAATCTCCTCTAAGATTAATATGATGTCCATGCTGCAGGTTTGATCTGAAAGCTCTGCCGGTGGACTTTGTGGAATGCCTGATGCGGTTTCTGCCCACGGAGGCTGAGAGTAAACTACTGCGTCAGTACGAGCGCGAGAGGAGACCTCTGGACCAACTAGCTGAGGAAGACCGTTTCATGCTCCTCTTCAGCAAGATTGAGCGGCTCACTCAGAGAATGAGCATCATCACGTTTGTGGGCAACTTCAGTGATAATGTCAACATGCTGACCCCGGTGAGCAACTGTGATGGTCAACAAAAAGGAAGTTGGGAAATTTTGTGGGTTTTTAAAATAGATTTTTGGGGGAAGAAGGACCATCCACTGTAAATTGTTATACATTTTTTTGACCAACATCCTTGTTGTTCCTGGAACAACATTTCTCTTCACATTTTGGGGTTAAATTGAGGCATAAACTTATCAACCTATCATTTCCCTCTGATTTTAGGGGTTGTAAGGCTTGGGGTTAAGTATAGGGTTAGTTTGTTTGATGGGAATTTTATTTCTGGAACAACAACAAGATGTTGATTTAGGAACACGTTCTTGGCAATATCACGGTCACCCTGATCAAATAAAGATTTGACATGTGTTTATTCAAATCCACAGCAACTTAACGCTATCATCGCTGCATCAGCGTCAGTGAAGTCTTCTCCAAAGTTAAAGAAGATCCTTGAAGTAAATTTCTGCTTGTTTTGCATATTATAAGCATTCAAAATCATCTCAAATTGGTCTCTAATTATATGCTTAACTATCCGTTTTTATCTCCACAGATCATTCTGGCCGTAGGGAATTACATGAACAGTAGTAAAAGAGGCTCGGTGTATGGTTTCAAACTTCAGAGTCTGGATCTGGTAAGCTGGAGTGTAGAAATTGCTTTAGAGATGATGTAATTGAAAAACAGTGCTCTTCTCACCCATGTCGATGATGTTCTCTCTCAGCTGCTAGATACTAAGTCTACTGACCGGAAGATGACATTATTGCACTACATTGCTCTGGTGGTCAAAGAGAAATATCCTGATCTGGCTACCTTCTACAATGAGCTGCACTTTGTGGATAAGGCTGCAGCAGGTCTGTGTTCTTCAGGGTTGGGATTTTAAATGTACATTTCCCATGTGCCAATTACTTTGGATTTATCTTCATTTGTACTCTGATTGCATTCATTCGAAATCTTCCATTACAGTCTCCTTGGAGAATGTGTTGTTGGATGTTAAGGAGCTGGGTAAGGGCATGGATCTGGTCAGGAGAGAATGCAGTTTGCATGACCACGCTGTACTCAAGGGCTTCCTCCAGACCAGCGATACACAGCTGGACAAACTACAAAAAGACGCCAAGACTGCAGAGGTGTCCTTTCTCTCTTTTACAAAACACTTTCAGGATACAAAACCAGATTATCTGAATCTCAAACTTAATCCATTTATAGGAGGCCTTCAGCAATGTGGTGCTTTACTTCGGGGAGAGTCCTAAGACCACACCGCCCTCTGTGTTCTTCCCAGTGTTTGTACGCTTCATCAGAGCCTACAAGGTACTTCAATCCATTAAATTATTCAATCAATGGTTCCAAGCACTGCACTTAAGAATCACAAATCGTAGTAATATGACAAGGAGAAAACACATTTGAGCCTTTGTGTACTCATCAGGAAGGGACTTTTATTTTCTAAGCCTCGGGGGGAAAGGTGAACCCGACCTGGTTCAAGTCATTGAGGACAGGAAGGAGCCATTCATGTGATCTCCTATCTGGCATGTTTAGTAAACATGATGCGATGAAAGATCTGGCCTGCTAGCCATTGGTCGTGGGTTCACAGTTTCTTTGTGTGTTTATATCCTCTTGTCATCCTTGTTTTAATGTCTTCCCTGTTGGAGCATCAGCGTCAGAATGCTGGGGTGGAGTAGCAGACGTTAGCAGAGGGTGAATAACAGGAAGGGGCAGCTGGGCTGAGATTTAAGGGCAGCTGCTGTGTTTAGACTGGGCTTTGCCTTCACCGCCTTTAACCCGGACACACACGCATACACACACCTCTTCCTCACATTGTTCTTCTGGTGGATTTATGAGTCTACATGAGGAACCGCAAAAGCTCCAAGATCTCTATGCATTTGTGTGTGTGTCCATATTCATATCCCTTCTCAGAGGTTGCTGTGATTGTTTAGATGCGAGGTCGTAGCCTGTGTTTTGTGCAGTGTCAGGACCCGGATCACACTCACCTATCTAACCAAACTGTGTTGTTTTCTGCAGGAGGCTGTGGAGGAAAACGTCCAGAGGAAAAAGCAAGAGGAAGCCATGAGAGAAAAACTACTAGCACAGGAGGCCAAACAGCATGACCCCAAGGTGAAATCTAAGAGATGAGCTTTTTTTTATATTCTTGTAAATATCCAAGTAGAAGGCTTTTCCGATTCAGTGTGTTTTTAAGTCAAAAACATAATACTAATCTGTTCTAGTAGTTTTGTTCTGGTATCCATTAAATATTTTAAGCACTTCCAGATACTAGTACTAGTGGTAAACATGTATTTTTTTCCCCCTGCAGGTCCAGGCTCATAAGAAACGCCAGCAGCAGCAGGAACTGATTGCAGAGCTACGGCGCAGACAGGCCAAAGACCACCGGCCTGTATATGAGGGCAAAGATGGCACCATTGAAGATATTATCACAGGTGGGCCAGGCAGGACTACAATACCCATGGGCCAGGGGTCCACAATCACTGTGGTGGTCCACAGCTCTCCACATAAGCAGTGTACTCTCTGTTATATTAAACGTCGGCCCTTACAGCTCAATCACCACACTTTACAAGTGCATATCAGTTAAAAGCAGTGGTTCAGAACTTTAATCAACCGTCAGGGATTAGTTGGCATACTAACTAAATTTGATTTTGTAATAAAATTGCACACATAGGGAATTTTTGCTATTTTAACATTTCAGTAAACAACGTCCCAGCCTTATAAAGCCATAGATATCACTGACAGAATAAAGAATAATCACTTCTCCTCTTCTGTTACCCCAGTCACAAAGTAAACAGGATTTATTCTCTATTAATGCTTAAGTTTACACTTAAACATATTTGTTTAACATGTACTTTAATGGTTTGATCCTAAAGTTTACCCCTGTATCCTGTACTCAGGTTTATCAGTAATTCATTAACAGTGTAAATTCTTCCATCTAATATACAAAATATTGTTCTAAAGTTTAGGATCTGTACGATTTTACTGATGTTTTTGAAAGAGGTTTCATAAAGGTTGCATTGATTTTCTTTAAATACAGTAAAAACAGTTATATTGTGAAATACTGCAAATTAAAATGAAATGGTTTTTTTTCTTTGATGTAATTTTCAGCAGCAATTCTTCAGTCTAGTGTCACACGATCCCTCAGAAATCATTCTAATATATATTCCAATATACATATTAATTGCTGCTTTTAGAAATTAGAAACACTTTTAGTCTTAATTTGATGCCTCCTTCCAAAATACAATGTCCTTAAAAAATCGTTACTGACTCCTAATATTTTATAAACGATAGTGTACCCATGTGAAGAAGATTTTATGGCTGTTGCTGTTAAATAGGATTGAGAACATCTTGCACAAAAATGCCAGGAAGTAGCTAGGGTCACAACAAGTGGTTTCTCTTTTAGGAACACATGCTCCTTCTTAACATGCTCCTTCTCTGACCTCCCTCCCTCCCTCAGTGCTGAAGAGTGTGCCCTTCACAGCCCGCACGGCCAAACGGGGCTCTCGCTTCTTCTGCGATACCAACCTCTTCGACGAGTCCATCTGCTAGCCCCCCAAACCCCCCAAAAAACTGCCCCTAATGCCGCAGGTTATCCAATTCTCTTACCAGTTGCAAAGTGCATGCATACAACCACTCGCATGCCCCATTCTGTCACTTGGTTACCCAGCATCCTTTACTAACCTTTGCACATTGGAATAGTGGGAAGCACAAGCTGTGGCTGTTCACAGATATGAAACAGGGACCGGCCAAATCTTTCTCAAGGGAATTATGACAAATGGACTGGAAGAAAGTATTAAATTATCTGTATATATTATGTATATTATATATATTCATATTTTTGTACTGTAAAACTATTGGTTGGCTGATGCTTACTTTAATAATGATTTTTGTAATGGGTCTTTCTGTTTGTCATATTGTCCCGAGAGATTTGGCCTGTGTAACAGTCCTTTTTTATGTTTCACCTGGTTTGTCACCTCCTAACTCTAATCTTTTTTCCCATAACTCTTTGTTTTACCTTTCCAGCAGAAAAGGGGATTAATCTGAGTAAATTTGAGCACAAAATAATTGGAGGGTAAGAAAGGCATCATGGAGCTTTGTGGCGCTTTGCTCCTGTCTGCCTTTTTACCGTCAGCTCAGTTGCTTTAGCGGTGCTATATTTTGCTGCATTGCTGAAGCTTATGTGGCCAAATGCAGTCATACTGAATATTGCTTTTTTGCATTGTTATACATTTTATGAAATTTGTCATTGTGTCAAAAAAGATAATTAGCTGTATTTACTATAGTTTTTTATTTCACAATATAGAATTTAAAAAAAAAAGTTAGAATCGTGAAATATAAAATTTTATTTTTTAGATTTTGTAGTTTACATCTTTTGTTTTTTTCCCTCAGTTTACGTCTCACAATTCTGTTTTTTACTATATTATATACTATTTATATCTTAAGATATATTATGGGCCTATAAACCACAACATTTTATAGTTTTATTTAGTGCAATCAAACAATTATTTGCACCATAAATGAACGTTTTATTTGAATAATATCTGTGTGTATTGTGTATATTTAATATGTATATATAAATACACACACATACAGTAGATATTTAGAAAATATTGGCATTTATTTACATGTATATATTTATATTACTATAATTTATATTATAAATACATATATATATTTAATAAATAAACTTAACATATTCTTAAATATATACAGTACATGCATGGGTATGTATTTATATATAAATAATAAATATACACAGTACACACACATATATTATATATTTGCAATAAATAGCTATTTATCTTATGACCGCACTAGTTTTATATAACCTTATAGATATTTTTATATTAGAAATTTTGTTAGCTTTTCTTCAGTAGCATATATTGGAAAGGATCCAGGAATGAAATCTCAATTTTCTTGTCATCACTGTTGCATGTAAAGCTGTGTTTGTCCGTTGTATCTTTGCACTCTGCTGTTTGTCTAACATGTTCATGTCTTCTGCTGTCTTGTCACCTGCATGCAACTCTTGTGTTCTGTTCAGCAAGATCTACATGTTATGGTTACTGTATATATAGTGGTGTAGCGATTCATTAAATATGCAATTGTTATAGTATGTTTTGAGACCTTGCTGAACACTGAATCTCTCAGTTCAGATGTATTTGTGTCGAATGGTCTTACTGCAGTGATTGTATTTTGTTTTGTGTCTCTTTGTGTTTTACGGTGTGTGCTTTATAAGTGCAGGTCCATGCCTATGTTCATGCTAGAAGAAGTTACTGAAATTTAGTCTAATGCCTTTTTTTGTTTTGTTGTTTACTTTAAATGGAATAGTTCACACAAAAAATACAATGTCATTTACACATTAGGTCATTAAATCCCTTTTGTGGAACACGATAGGAGAAATTTTATTAAATGTCCAAGGTGCTGTTTTACATATACTACGATTTTTTGTTGTTGTCTTACAACAGTGATGGCAAAGGTAATTTTTCAGCAGCTATTTCAGTCTTTAGTGTCACATAATTCTGATACACAGATTTGATAAAGTAAGTGTTATGCTGCTTAAAGGGAAAGTTCACTCAAAAACATGAAAATTCTGTTATTTACTCACCCTCATTTTTTTCTTGTGTTAAACACAAAAGGAGAAACTCTGTAAACGAATGCGTGTAACCAGTTTCTGGTCCCCATTGTCTTCTATAGTATTTGTTTACCATGATTCTTCAAAATGATCATTATTTGTGTTCAACAGGAAAAAAAAAAATCAAACAGGTTTGGAACAACATGAGGGTGAATAGATGATGATAACATTTTTTATTTTGAGTGAATTTTCCCTTGAATGTTTTTGTGGAAACAGTGACACGTTATTTCTTATCGGAGCGTGACAGCTGCCACTCAGTTGCTTTCATTCTAAATACAAGAAAAGCATAAACTTATCTTCTTTCTGAGATAAAATCACAAATGACATGACTCTGGGTAAATTACACAATTGTTCTTCTTTGGGTGAACTGTTCCTTTAAGATCTGGAAAAATAAGAATTGAATACAGAATTCTGCATTCCTTCGACCTTTTCAAGGATAGCTTAAATATTAACAGCCAGCTCAAATGCTGAGAATGACCCCTGCTACCCTAAATGTTCCCTGATCTAACTCTAACTCTCTCCCTTCCCCACTCACAGATCTCCGAAGCCAGCCCTTCCTGCGAGCTGACGCGGTGATCCGGAATGGGTGGAAGCGACCCTAAAGACCCCTCACACACTCACCCACTGCTACTCTCCCCCCGCTTTCTCCTGAAATGGCATCTTCCTGCCATTCACAGTGACTGAGGGAAGCGCAGGTCCAAACCACTGTCTTTGGTTTTAAGGGGGTGGGGAAGTTGTTATTTATTTATGGAAATCCTTTTTGGATTCTGCACTGGAGGCTCTTTCAAAAAAGCCAGAAAAGCACAGACATTAAGGGCGGCCTCGTGGATGCTCACACACTCAAATCCTGAGGAGCGTCTGTAACGGCTTGTGTTGGCACAGGAAAAATGCTTGTTGTGGTTGACACACAGACAGCGGTAACACTAGCCTGCTGACCCTGAAGAGCCTTCCAACGGGATCTCACGCCCATAAATTTGGATTTCCTTTTATTGTGCAATGCAAGCATGACTTTCTGTCTGAGGTCACTGACTTTCAGGCCAGAGCCCATTTGTACAGTTCTTTTATTAACTATGAACTCAGAAGATTTATTAATCCTAACTACCTGGAGCGGACTAGTCTGTCTCCAGCATTTTAACCCTATGGTTACAAAGAAGTGCCTTTGCGTTGAGTCAGTATTATTTCTTATAGCCAATATTGATTTATACATGTGTTAATCATTACATTGTTACATTGCTTAATGTAAATATAATTAAATACAGTTATCCATTGCAGCTTTAACAAAAGAGCCTAAAGTGCTGTATTTGACTGACCGTGTGCCTTGTATTGATGTATGCCTTCTTCATCCAGCTTTTTAAATGTTTAATGTGCATGTACCAGAACACAGTGTACATAATGTTATGCCATTCGTCGTATGGAATGCCGTTCTTTACCACAGAATTCTTATGTATATAAATGCATATATGCAATGGGAATCACTCCAGGATTATAAAGATGGTAAAACCAGAATCTTTTGGGTGTGCAGTTGCCCAAGTTAGTCAAATGAAGGACATTCGTCATGTTTTGTGTTAATTAACTTGGTTTAAAACAGCAGTAACGTTTTATGAGAAGGTTTTTCCCTAATGGAATAACTATTTTCTTTGCACTATCGTTGAATAAGAACCAATTATTCTAGTGACTCCATATATGATGTATTTTAGCAGTAACTTAGTAGTTACTACTACTATGTTAAGTAATTACTATTGGTGGTTGTTTTGTTCGGGATGCGCTGCCAGTTTTTCACAATTCACCACGGCCCTTTATAAAACGAAATGTTTTAAATATTAAGGTGAGAAATCATTATTATTACGTTAAAAAAAAATAATAATAAAGTGGCATATTAGCACTAGAAGAGATACGACAGCCTCGACAAAGACTGCAGGGAGACAGAAGGCAAACCGGAAGTGTCCGTTTCTAAAAAAAAAAAAAACAAGCTCACTCTCGCTCAAGAGAAAAGAAAACATGTAAATTAAACACTAATGACTTTCATATAATCTTGGAGTTATTTCTAAGACGGGACCTTTTTTATATTGTTAGACGTAAATCAAGTCATTTGGGAGGACAAAGCAAAGCACAAGATGAATGTACCAAAGCTTTAACGTTATTCGGTTAAAATAGACCAATGAGTGCAGCAGTTAACTGGATACTCTGTTGAAGTAGCAAATAAAAATATTTGAGACTCGACTTTGCCTTCATGTGAATTTGATAAGTGCATTTTCACCAGTGTACTGTAAATACAGGTAAAGTGGGACAACCTTTGGATTTATCTCTTACTTCTTACACGGTAGGCCTATTGTAGGTAACAACTGGAAATCATATTTTAGATTAATACCAATCACAAATAATCCGAAAGAGTCCAATTTTACCTATTTTCACCCGGATTATATCTAACACTAGGACAACAGTAGGCCTAATTGTTATAGACCTTAATGTTGCACATCCCTGTTGAAATATTATTATTATTATATGTATTTACAGTTAATATTATTACATCTAAGGTATAAACCTTACAAAATCTAACAAATGTCTTTTGACTTATGGACTCTGTTGGGGAAAGCTAAACTGTTTCTAAACTGACCAGGTGTACCCATTTCCAAGCTACAGCAGAGCACCAGTCCAGAAACCACTTCTATTTTCTTTTTTATTTACACTTGTTTTATTTTTGATATGTGTTATTGTCTGTAATTCATGAAGATCTCCAACTGGAAACAAAAGAAACGAACATCACACCGTCTCTCCAAAAGAAGTGCTGAGCCATCATGCATTTCTACTATAAAAAGCAGTTTAATTATTTTGTATATATAAAAAAAACAAAACAAAAAAAACCCAAATGAACCAATAAAACTACAGAAACGTTGCAGGGTTGTGACGCTAGTCATCTGTGACAGTAAAAGGCCACAAAGGGCCGTGCTAAATTACATTTGATCGTAAACAGAGCAGACACGTTACGTTAAGTCCAGACGCTCGGATGAATACTGTTAACATGTATCTGTTGAGCCAACGCTAGTCTTTTTGCGCTGTTGGATCCATGCATTAGCCTATGGCGCACGGGTTACCTCCATTAGAAGCAGTGGATGCTCGGTTGCAAGCAGGGCTGGCCGAGTTTCTCTACAGGTCAGGCAGATGAGTGTGATGGGAAGAGTAGCAGCAAGGCAGTGAGTTATTACTGGATCCACACGAACCTTACAGGAATGCACTTACACTGAGCATAAAGTCCATAAGACACAAAACTAGTGAACTGAAAGTGACATACAGCTCCCACTGAAGTGGTACGGAACAGTTCTGTCGAAGCCACACCGACAATTATCTGCGTGTTTCTCCAGGCTGTTTCCGGCGTACTGGAAGACATGGCGTCCGATGAGGCCCGCATCCTTTGGACGTACCGCTTGCGTACACACCAAGGCCACTGATACCCTGGAAACAGTTCTGGAATGTCCTTACATTAACCATCCGTTTGGATTCGCTCGCTCGTTCATTCAATCCACATCTTTTCATCCGTTAAAAAACAAAGTTAAAACAAAGACTGCTATTCGTACCGCTGTCTGCTTGTATTCCTGGGTATATTCGTCAAGACACTTTGTTAATTATATATGTAAATATATATATAAAATCAATCTGTGCAAGGAGTATGACAATCATCGTAAGCGTTGTTCTCTGAGATAACAGTATAGAAATAAAAGCGATGCTGACTCGTCCACGCCTCGCAACACTCGCACGCGCATATTCGTTCTCAGCCATCTGACATCACACACGGGCCGAGTCAGCATCAGTATCATTCAGTCGGCCGTGCCCTCCTCCTTTACATTTCGTTAGCAACACTTGGCAATTTTGCTTTTCCTAAAAGAAACATCGATCTCTATACAATTCATACAAAAATAAACTTAAAACCAAAACAACAACAACAAAAAAAAAAGATTTCCCATATTTTTGTTGAGCACAGAGGTAGTGGCTAAATGGAGGGGAAGGGTAAGCAATTAGGTATGCAAACTTCTGAATGAAAGAAAATAAAATGTATAGAAAATGCTTTCTTTTGTTGACCAGAAGGATTTCTCGAAGAATAAAATATAATACTGCGATCACATACAAAAGTGTCCTTCATTTTTATCTTTTTTGTGTGTGTTTTTTTTTTTTTTTTTTTTTACATTTTGTACAGTGTTCCTGCTCTTGTTGCTTTTCATCTGACGTGTAAAGGCATAATGGTCTGCGTGAGGGTGGGCGTTCGTTCGGCCGTGACTCTATGCCAGCGGGTCTCCAATGTCGTCGTCTCCTGCAGACAGCAGTTCTTTCTTCTCGTCTGTGCTGGCCAGAGAGTTACGGCTGTTGTGAGCACCCATGTAGAGAGTGGCGTATACGGGGTTGGTGAAGTTTGTGGGCTGCAAGAGAGAAACGGATGCAGATAAGCTGATGAATATTTTTACGGTCCATAAAAGACGTATGGCCGATATTAAAATTCCAAACTATTTTAATGAATAACATTATAATAATACCAACCATACCAATTAAATAATACCAACTTTATAATATATAGTATAAAAATGGATATTCAAAACAATGAAAAAAGTAAAAAATATTATACACAATTATTTGATTATAATTTTGTTTTTATTAAACTAATAATTAGACATTTTAATACATGGTCATATATTTAATTTAAAAATATAAAACTATTTTAAATTATTATTATTTTGATTAACTATTTAAATTTATTTATTATGTTTTATTTTAAATAATTTTTTACACACCCACTCTCTCTCTCTCTCTCTCTCTCTATATATATTCTTGATTGATTTCTATATATATATATATATATATTCTTGATTGATTTCTATATATATATATATATATATATAGAAATCAATCAATCAAGAATAATAACTACTGATAGACTAGACAAATAAAAACAAATGACAAAAATAGCGCTGATGTTTTTTTTTCCTATAAGAGACCTTTTTAAAATATGAAATATCTAATACAATCTGGTCATATGAATTTTCATTTGCTTCTGAATTCATAAAGCTTGTTGCATATGCATTCATATTCATATATTATTACTAATTATTATTATTATTAAACATTTTAGCACAAAGAACATTTCAACTATAACTAATAATAAAATACACACTTTAAAATATACAATTCTAATAAATAACATTATAACACTAATCTAAATAACAAAAATCTAGTATGCAAGACCCGTACCAGGTGGTTATAAATTAACAAAAGTGTCACCTTATCTGGATCCAGAGTGAACTCAGAGTCCAGCAGCTCCCCTGCGTCATCGTCAGGCTCTCCTTCGTAAATCTTGTACGCCGGGTTCCCAATCTCAACGTTCATGGCTCCATTAGTCATCCTCTGGTGCTGGAATCCCTTAGCGCTGCGGACACAAACACCAGCAAGCAGTTACATCTCTGTCCAAGCTTCTTCGCAACACACCTCTGCAGGCCGAGCCAAGGCACAGGAAGTTACACTCACACACGCGCACAAAGTAGCCTATCTCAAAGCAACTCACAAACACAGACACACACAGCTACATCCACCAGGGTCTCTCCTGCCATATAAACACAAGTTGCAAGGAGCCATGACACTTTGAGGAACCATCCATGTGCTTTCGGGTGGAGACTTCCAGCCAGAGTGAGCAACTCTGCAGGGTCTTAGAGAAAGCTGGATATCCACAAGACATGGTCCACTACGCTCAATGAGGAGCCAAACACTTCAAGCACAGCGACACTGCTCTCACAGACATATAAAACGGACACACGTCTACAGGATGGCGCGAGGAAGAGTGAGAGGGACAGGACGCAGCCCAGTGCTGCGTCTTGCACCAACCAGTTGATCTATTTTAGAGGTCGTCAATAGATCCCTGTGTTGAAACTGGTAAAAACCACAGGAATACCACAGTAACAGCACAGGATCAGGCAGGAGAAGCAGGGAGAAAGAGAGGTAGAGTATGATGATGGGGGAGGAAGAGAGGAGAGGATGGACTAGGATGGGACCCTGCAGTTATAGAGTCAGAGTTACCGCGAACATCTGGAGCTGGGCTTGCCCCGCCTCACAGACCTGAGAGACAGAAAGATGCAGTTTAACCACAGAGAGAGAAAGTGAGAGAGCTGGAAACTAAGTGTTAAAATAAAGGAGAAGGTGGAGGAATAAATGCTCTAAAGCAGGGGTCTTTAACTTGGTACTGAAGTGGGTCTGTTGATTATTCTATGAGCTTAAGGCAGGGACAAACCTAGCTGACTGAGGAAATAGCAGTGCTGAAAGCTGTGGGTGTTGTCACCAACATCTGGATCAAAAAGCTGCGCTTGAACAGACTGACACAGACTGTACAGCTGACTGCAAACTAACACGTGCGTGAGAGAGTTAACGGTCTGTATCAGCAGATATCAATAGTATATAATCCTCATTTAAAAGGAGAAACTGAAACATGGATTTATGAGATAAACGCATATATACCAATACCAACTACTTTCATGTTGCTGTGAAAATATTTGCATATTGGAATGCTTTGGTAAGATAATGTATCATGATCTTGCTTTCTGTCTGTGCCGTGCATTTATTTATTAGCTTGTTTTCATCACTTTCGCTTTAATTTGCAGACAATGAGTCATTAATTCAACATGTTGAAATAGGCTTGCTAAATAAATTTATAAATAAACCCTGGCCTGTAGACTAAATATTATAGAAAAAATACGTATTTAACAAAAATTCAGTTTATAGCATGATTATTAAAATTACAATTATATAATAATAATAATAATAATAATAAAAAACAATTATATACAAGTAGAATTACATGAATAAAATCGACCAAACATCCTTTAGCCAAACAATATATAATGATTAATAAAGTCTATCACCAAAACTAAGGTCCTTGAACTGAACTGAAGTCAAAGACCCCTGCTCTACAGTAAAATGAGAAAGATGACAGGACAAAAAGTCTGATAATATTAACTATAGCCCTGGAGTGTCTCTGAGTTCCTTTTTATACATGGAAATTGTTTCATGTACTCACCCACGCATTCTCTTCTTGTACCACAAGATGGCACCAACCACTACCAGTGCGAGTAAAAGCAGCAACAACACCGGGATGACCACTGACGAAGTATCTACACCAGGAAGAAATGTGCATTAATATTATACTATTGACCAGATTTCTTAATGGCAAACAAAATATTGCCATTACAAAGCTTCTTTTTGTTTACCTTACCGAGCATGAATCTCAGAGAAAGCTGGTACTTACTTCCAGAGTCTGTGGTTTGAACAGGAGCAACATTGAGCTCACACCGGAAACCTGACCAGCCTGTGTGACACCTAAATAACACACACACACTTTACATTACAGGCAAACCTTATACAGAATCTTGTTATTACAGATTTTTAAGATCATGTTACAGACGTACAGAACTCTAGACATTTAGGTAGATTATCTTTTATTTGGGGTACCACAAGGTTCAGTGCTAGGCCTATTTATGTTTTTATTTTCTATATTCTATAGCAATGGTCTAATTGTCCATTTTATGTGGGTTTTATATATTGGTGTGTCTTCTTTCTTTTTCTTTTAACCAACAAAAAACACTTCCAAGAACATAAAAAATAATTTTATAGAATCATGTCCACTTTACCTGCACTGTGGCAGCATAGTATGAGGATCTACAGAGCACTGGCCCTCGATACAGAAGTCATCACAGGTGTAGCACGTAGGCTTCTGGACATTATTACCACATCTACACAGAAGAACAAAAAAATAGCACTCACATAAACAGTACACAAATTACCCAATTAGACAATGTTGGAAGACTATGAAAGTTGAGTGAGCTGAATATGCAGGTACATACTTGCATGTTATCCCACTGCCTAGCGCTTCACACTTGCCCGTGCCACAGTATTCACACTTGTTCAGCTCACATTGTGGTCCAAAGTACGACTCAGAACACTGACAATGTTTAGTGCCGTTCATCATCTCCATACAAGTACCTCCATTCTCACAGAATCCTTCACAATGACCTGCACAGAATGATTTCCAGTACTTATTTGACTTTGTTTCAGTTATTAGTAAGACTTCTGTTAATAATAAGCTTATAATATTAATCATAATGATAAGATTAAGATATTTTAGAAATGGTTGTTAAGTAGTTAAACTCACTGTACTGGCACTGGTCACCCAAGAAGCCATTTGGACAACGGCAGGTTGGCTGGTTGCCTTGGTTGACAGTGCAATTGCCCCCATTCTGGCAGTAGTTGTTGCAAACATGCAGGTTACATTTGGGGCCAGTGAAGCCAGTCTGACAGCGGCAGGTAGGAGCACCTGAGGAGAGGAAACAGAAAGTGTTGCTGATGTAGCTATGAAGATAACCCTGGCCACAAAAGCATGTGAGTGTGTGTACCTGTGCGTGATGGGGAGCAGGTTCCTCCGTTCTGACAGTAGTCTCTGCACTGGTTGATTTCACAGCGTTCTCCACTGTAACTGGTGGGGCAGCGACATTTGGGCTGGTTCCACGCGTTGAGGAAACAGCTGCCACCATTCTGGCACTGAACATTACATGTAGGAGCTACAAGAAAAAACAAGTCAAAGATAACTGACTTAATACACATCTTAAATTGTAAACTTTAATCATGTTGATAATATAATTTATGCTCAGGATGTATCAGAAAAAAATAGTTTATTTAATACCATCAATGCATTCAATCAAGCTAAAAAATGTGCATATACACAATATTTACCATGTACATTTTTATTTCTTTATTTTATTTCAGTGACAAATAGCTTCAGAATTGTTCTGGCTGTAGAATTAGAATTTAGTGTGAAAGCAGGGTCTTACTAAAGGGGGACTGGGTCGCTGGCGGCACCTCCGTACAGGTACCGTTGTCAGGGATGTGGTCATTAGGACAGGTGCACACTGGCCCGCTGGGACTGAGCAAACACAACCACTCACACTTCTTCCTATCGCATGGGTTAGTCACTGCAAAAAAAAAGACAACATAGATAACATAAAAAAATACACTTCACAGTCAGACCCCTAAAAATGTGTCCCACACTTTTACACAGATACTCACTTTCAGGCTGTTTGTAGCGGTGATACAGGACTATGTCAGTTGCATGGTTGATGCCAGTGGTCAGATTCTCCGCCTGACCTTTGCCGAACTTGTTAACCCGGAAAACAAAGTTATTGGTGTAGGTAACACCGTAAATGTAATCCTCAAAGATATCAATGCTAAAGGGGTGGAGGAGATCTGTGAAAAATTAACAGAAGCTGATTAATGTTTACAGTTTTTGTGAGCATTACAAAACCCAAACATTTGAACATTGTTATTTTATAGCTAAAGATGCAGTTTAGCAGATACAGTCAAGGATAAGCTTTAATCCCAGAGCATATTAGCATTACTGAACTGTTTTTGATGTTGGATACAGCCACAACGGGGTCAGAGCCATCCAGACGCACACTGCCAATCATTGAGAGCTTGACATCTGCCCAGTACAGACGCTCATTGAAGTAGTCCACTGCCAGTCCTGTTTTAGAAAAGATGTATGCATTAAACCATAGATTTAATATGAATGTGGTGAACTAAATTTATGGATACAGATGGTTAAAAGCAGCATTGACCTGTAGGCCATTGGATGTTCTCATGGACCAGTGTCTGTCTGAGTGTTCCATCCATGGCTGCAGTCTCAATCTTTGGATGATTCCCCCAATCAGTCCAGTACATAGTTCTGACATTATGAAACAAAAACATATCTAAGTATCTACTGTACTGTAGTATTAACCAATGCAGTGCAGTATACGCTTCTTACCCTCTCTGAGGATCCACTACAATAGCATAAGGCTCATCAATCATGCCAGAAATCAGCGTCTTCCTGTGCTGGCCTGAAATCTGTGCAACCTCAATCACATCCCGTCCCGAATCGGTCCAGTAGAGGTTACCAGCCACCCAATCTACGGCAATTCCACGTGGCATCTTTAAACCTGGAATCTAAAGAGAAAATTCAGGTAAGTATCGCAAAGCATGAAGCTAAATATTGAGCACTGAACGTCTTGACTTACATCAAGGTTGGTGACACTGCCCTCGCTCTGCCTCGTGTTGCGGTGCGAGTTAGACGTAGGACCTGATGGTGAGGATGGAGAGGGCAGCTGGAAGCAGGAAATGCCAGATGTGTGCCAATTGGTCCAGAAAATGCGGTTAGTCTTAACATGCAAGTCCATGGCATCGATGCGCACGTTGGCATCACCCTGGAATGTCTGCTCATAAACCCATTTGCGCATATCGAGATTTAGACTGCGGATCTCGTTATCATCCGCAATGTACAGGACCTGTTTACTAATGTTCTGACCTGCGGATTAACACACAGAAAAACAGTTGGATAGGTGAATCCATTGGACAGCATGCACAACTGAATTAAAGTCAACTAAATCAGTACATACTGTCAGCCTTGCATGTGTGGTTAATCCTGGTGAAGTATTTGTGGCAGCTGCACTTGTAGGAGCCCTTGGTGTTGTTACATATGTGAGAACACATACCAAATTGCTTGCACTCATTCTTATCTAAAAAGAGAGCACAACAAGTTACCAAATGTCGATTTGCAGGCGGTGATACCCTTCACTGACAAAAAAGGACCACAGCTGTCAGACCACGCACCTTCACAGGTGTTGTGCCCAACTCTTTGGAAACCATTTTTGCAGGAGCAGAATGTGTCTGTGCCGTTAGAAATGCAGTGTGCCTCATCGCCATCTCCGCATAGAGATTTATTACTCTTACAGTCATTCAGCATGGTGTCTAAAAACACAAAGACAGACATGAATATAGATGTGGGGTTCCTGCATAATGCTGTGCTATCCAGATGGCAGCACCTTACCTGTCTTGCAGCCAATCTCGTCTGACCCGTAATCTTCACAGTCATTAAAGAAGTTGCACCGCAGGTTGGCACTGATGCATTTGCCATTGCTGCACTTGAATTGGTCTTTATCGCATGTGGATGCGTGGTCTCCTATATAAACATGAACCATGTAGCAACGGTCATGAAATAACTCTGATATAAAATCATTGAGGCATGTCAAAGAAGAAGACTCACCACAGTTTGTTTCATCTGAATTGTCTCCGCAGTTGTCCACACCGTCACAGCGCTTGCCACTCCAGAGACATACACGGTTATTCCGACAACGGAAGTTCCTAGTTGGTGGGCACGGGAAATTTCCTAAAACGCAAGAAAGGTAGACGTTTACAGTTTGAGCTTGCTACGTATTATGTTATTTTTCTATTCATCACCAAAAAAACAATGCAGACGTTTTTGATTAGTTTTATTGCAATTTAACGGTGTATAAAATTCTTACTGCATTCCTCAGGGTTCTCATCAGAGTTATCTCCACAGTCGTCCTCCCCATCACACTTCCAGGACAGCGGCTTACACAGAGTGTTATTGCACTGGAACTCATCATGAGGGCAGTGCCGTGCCACTGAAAGAGCAAACAAAAAATTGTAATTTAAAAAGGACTATTGACACATAAACAAGCCCATTTTAGAAAGAAGCAGATGCATACTCACCAGAAATGTCACAGCTCTCTTCATCGCTGCCATCAATGCAGTCGGCATCAGCGTCACAGCGCCAGCGAAGCGGGATACAGTGACCATTCTTACACTGGAACTGATCCTCCTCACACTTCAGATCACAGCCATGCTGAGAGACACAACAATAACACATGTGACCGTGGACCACAAAACCAGTCAAAAGTAGCACGCGTATATTTGTAGAAATAGCCAACAACACATTGCATGGGTCAGAATGATCCATTTCTCTTTTAAGCCACAAAACATTAGGATATTAAGAAAAGATCACGTTCCCTGAAGATGTTTTACCGTAAATACATAAAAACTTAATTTTTGATCCTTAATATGGATTGCTTAGAACTTTATTTGAACAACTTTAAAGGTGACTTTCTCAATATGTATATATAGATATATTTTTTTTTACTGGAAGCAACAGTTACAAATGTCTTAAATATGGATTCAGCTCTCATTTTGATGGCACCCATTTACTGAAGATGACCTGTTGATGACCAATGTGATGCAAAATATACATTCCTCCAAATCCTTTCTGATGAAGAAAAACTTGCACCTTTTCAGTCAAAATGAATTGACTAATGACAAAATTGTCAATATAACCATCTAAGGAAGAATCAGTTGGTTTGCTAGGAACTTAATTTCAGGGTCATTTTAGCTTTGAATAAATGGTCCCTTGATTATTGTAGTTTATAGACTGCCAATACCCAATTTATATGAGACTTTGAAGAAGGGCAGTAAAATGCAGTACCTCATCAGATCCATCTGAACAGTCATGATCTCCATCACACTTCCACCTTCCAGCAATACAACGGCCGTTAGTGCAGGCAAACTCACTTTCAGAGCACTGACGTGGCACTGGTAGGGAGAGAGAGAGACATAAACGTTAATATTGAAGAAAAAACAGACAGCACAATAACTACAACAACTACAAGGAAGATAGGAGGAAAGAAAGGGACAAAGGTGTATAGGTCAGCTTGGAAATATTGAGATATATTACCAACACATGAGTTCCCACATGATGATCATCACAACTTTCATATTTTCACGACAACAAAACCCACAGGAAACACAAAACAAACCCAAAATAAACTTTATTCACGTTTCAAGATCTGAGTGTATAAACAAAAGTCCACTGCTAGAAGCTTCACTATTTAATTTCGAGTAGAAAAAGGAACTATATAATTTCTCCACTAGGGGACAGAAGCAGCAATTGACCACTTCTGTCACAAACACAAATGGAATCATGGGGAGATGAGAAGAGAGGAGAAGGAAAGGGAGCCAGGAATAGGTTGGTGGTTTGGAGGAGGGGAGACCTACCTCTGAGTCAAGCCAATGGGGCAGTGTGAAATGAAGAATAGAGACAACATGAAGTGAGATGCATCAGTGAGCAACATGAGTGAGCCACGACATAGGATAAATATCCACAATGCCTCCCACAGACATATGTGATGGTCACAAATAATAAACCACTGTAATCAGTTTTATTACTGGCATTCATGCAGTCTGTGAACAAAAAGCAGGAATGCTAAGGGCATTGTTGGTTCAAATACATACCGCATTTCTCCTCATCGGAGTTATCGCCACAGTCATTGTCATAGTCACACTGCCAACGGCCCGGCACGCAGCGGTTGTTCTTACAGCGAAACTGGTACGGCTCACATGTTCTCTCATCTACCTCAAGAAAAAAAAACATTTAATTATTCAATTTTATTAAATTAAATCACAGGAATATAATACGTCATTTATACACACTTCCACGAGGAATTAACATTTTAAAAGCAATAAAAGGTATAAATAGAGGAAATGAAGGCTGTCGCACCGCACTCCTCTTTGGGTTCATCAGAGCCATCTCCGCAATCATCCTCTCCGTCACATGTCCAGCGGGATGGGATACAGCGGCCCGAGTCCTTACAGCGGAACTCATCCACACCACACTTCATCTGAGCTGCAGAAAACAAATTTAATACAGATATAACTAATATAATATACAAATATAATACAATTAGGACTATCAGCCTTTATTAATTTTATTTACTTTGTTATTTTATGCTTTATCCTCTAAGGATATTTTCGCAGCAAGAACAATGAAAAATCCAGTTAAAATATTTAAATATTATAATACCTATGCTGAAAAATCGATTAATTATTATTAATATAAAATATTTATATTTATATGTAAAGTCACACACATAAAAGTATACATTTAAGAAAATTGTCTCTTTTTTTAAACTAATAAATTGTATAAATATGGAGAAAAAATAATTAAAAAAATGTGTATATATATATATATATATTTACAAATTTTTTTTTTATTAATTATTTTTTCTCCATATTTATGGAATTTATATTTATGCAATTTATTAGTTTAAAAAAAGAGAAAATTTTCTTAAATGTATATATATATATATATATATACATTTAAGAAAATTTTCTCTTTTTTTATATATATATATATATAAATATGTAT
>JAUCMT010000054.1:12677368-12693378 GCA_032357475.1 Enteromius thamalakanensis
AACACACTTAATCTATGGCGGCAAATCTATGCCATTAATAAGCGAGTGCACCACTGATGCCGGCGAGCGCGGTAAATTATTTCCACGACAGGAAAACAGATGTACATGGGAAGAAACTAGGCCGTGAGCTCATATCAAACCCTCGCGCACACTTGATGTGTCATCCACGCGCAATTCAAGCACTCGCGCGTGATCACTCCTGCGCTCAATCCTCTCTCACCTGCTCGTGCGAACAGTGTTTTGTCAGTCGTGGGGCGGGGCTTGGTGTTTTAGTTACAACTAAATTAACAGTCGCATTAACAGGCCACTGAAGTTAATTAAAAACAAGTCGATGCCTGTGTTTATTCTAGCCACACCATGCACGCATCACTCCGTGCTGTTTCTGCGCCCCCCCCACCACAATTATAAAATATCACCAACGTTTTGCACAAATTTGTAATGACATCTCAAATGTGCTCTTGGTTTTTATGTCCTTACTGCAGTTGGCTGGTTCGTCAGATTCGTCCACGCAGTCGTAGTCTCTATCGCACACCCAGACCCGTGGTATACAGCGTTTGGTGATGGCACACTGGAACTGGTTAGGAGCACAGGTCACCTCGGCTAAAGAACAACACAATGACACTCAGCCAATCAGCTCATCAGAAAACAGCCTCATGCACAGTGTTAATATTATTCAATTTCTCTATTAATGAGAGACATAGGACTAGACTTACGACAGTCCTTCTCATCTTCTCCCTGGCCACAGTTATTCTGACCGTTACAACGCAGGATTCCAGGGATACAGCGACTAGGATGTGAACACTTAAACTGACTTGGCAGGCAAACATGGATGTCTGAGAAAGGACAAAATTGAGTGTTCATTAAGCAAATGTCTTAAAGATGATTATTTCAGTTCTACACAATTGCTTGGACATCATACCACAGTTGGCTTCATCAGAGTTGTCCTGGCAGTCGTTGTCTCCATCACAGATGTAAGCTGGGTTGGTGCAGAGACCTGTGCCACACTGGAACTGGCCTGGTCTGCATTTAAAGTCAGCTGAAAGACAAGAACAGGGAGTATGAGAATGTTATGCACTGTATGTTTGAGTGTCTCTCGCAGTTAAAGCCCTTGTACTTACGGCAATCTGCAGGTTCATCCGAGCGGTCTCCACAGTCATCCTCAGTATCACACTTCCACCAGAAAGGAATGCACTTATCATTCTTGCAGACAAACTACAGTTAGAGAGTAAGAAGAGAGAGAACAGACAGTTAGCTCAGCGTCATTTCTGACAAGGACACATCCTGGTCATATTTCACTCCAAAGTCACCATTAGGACCATTAGGTTTTTTGCATGGTGACATTTGACTTTGATTACGCAATTTCTAATTCTACTTTTCAAAACCAAACTGCAAAATGCAAAAAAAAGCAAAAAAGAAATAGAAATAACAATAATAGTCATTTCTGTATTGAAGTGTTATTGTAGTGTTATCTTAATATTATTGATATATTCTTAGTGTTTATAAAAAGGAAGTTTCTATTTTCAGTTTTCATTTTTAGCCATTTTGTTGTTTTTGTAATTTTTAAAAATATTACTATTACAATTATATATATTTATAATGCAACATTTTTTTTACTACTTTTATTACCAGTTTTTATACCATCAGTACTTTAAATGAATTGAGCTGGCGTTCTGTATTTCGGGAAAATTTTTGCTAATTTGTGCCAAACTAACACACACCCACACACCAACTCACCTGGCTGGCTGTACAGTTGGACAGGCACTGTTTTCCATCAGCAGCCAGATAGAAGTTGGTGGGACAGGCACACTTGTATCCTCCTCCAGGAGAGAGCAAGCACAGGTTACTGCAGCCACCATTATCCACCTGACACGGGTGATCTGACACTGCAATTATAAGGAGAGAGAAAGCTCAGAAACCACATCAAACACCACAGGAAGGTTTCGATTCACATCATGTGTGCATCTTCTCACCTTCAGGTTGTCTGGAGGGATGATAGATGTGTATGTCCATGGGTCTGTGCAGGGTGCTGATCAACATGGTCTTGTTGGTTCCGAGGCTTTTGTGCGCTCTGTTAATGGACTTTGTCTCCCAGTCGGTCCAGTAGATGTACTCCTCAAACAGAGTCATGGCAAAGATGTGAGGGATGTCTTGATTTAGCACTGTGGGGAAGACAAGATGAAACCCATATTTAATAAAGCAAGAAACTGAATATTGAAATAAGGGCGAAACTGTATTTTATCCTTCTTTTAATTATGAAAATCAGTTTATAGTATCATTGGTTTCTATCAATCTTACCTAACCCTAACAGATCAAACAAATAAACCAATATTTGCATGCTATTGCATGATATGAAAAGTACATTAACTTTATTTTTTAGTAATTTTTTTACATTTAATTTTAGCACTGAAATTGTCTTAAATATTATTAATAATATATATATATATATATATATTTTAACTAATTTATAAAAATACAAATAATAATTAATTCAATAACTTTTAAAAGAAAAAAAGATAAAGAGAACGACAAGATCTTTCAACTTGATGTTTGCCCATATTATAACTGTGGAAGACGTTTGCATGAATACATTTTGTTTATAAGATAATATTGATTTCCTGGCATCTCCAGCTCAAAGAAACTGTGAGGTTTTAAAGCTGAACTCTTTTAATCTAGGACAGATCTAGCATGTTCTTGCGTAAGTCTTCTGAATATGAGGAATTCATTTGGAAATAAACCTCCTCCTCACTGCCTGTCCTTTGCACATTCCAGACTGAAAAACAATAGATCAACTGTAATATTACATAATACAACCGCCTATGATGTCATTTATTGGCGACGTGAAGGCTGGGTCACTCCTTTGTCTAAACTAATTGCCTGGAGAAAAATGACCTCATAAGTAGCGTGTGTGTGTGTTTGCATTTACCAATGTGTCTGTTAGATCCATCCAGGCTGGAAAAAGCAATGTAGTCTTCACGAGCGTCTGCCCAGTAGAGGCGGTCATTAATAAAGTCTAGTGTTAAGCCGTTTGGCCATGTGATCTTGTCTTGAACGATGATGCGGCGATCTGAGCCGTCCATGCCGATGCGACCAATATGTGGCACATCACCCCAGTCTGACCAATACAGATACCTGGAAATAATAAATCACAGAAATCAAACAAACTGATAACAAGTACACCAGGTACAAACTATTTATTTAAAACATATTCACATAAACATAAAGAAAATATTAGGGTATTTTAGATAATTATTTTCTGAATATTTTATTTTAATTTAGAACATTATATTTTTTCTTTCTTTTTTCTGTGCATGCGTGTAAAACAACTGCTAAATTTGTAGTGCACTTATCTGACTCAAATAATCTTTGAAGGATTTTCTAGGAAAATACTAATACATGCAATTTAAAAATGTTTTATTAGTTACTCAAAATATCATGTAATTTGATCACAATTCTAATAGACTCACAGCCCTAGAAAATAAACAGGCAGTTACTGGGATAGGCAGATACTTAATACATGGCGTAAGATCAGAAACGGTTAGGGAAACAAATTTAGACTCTTACCCATTCCTCACATCCACGGCCACAGCTCTGGGCTCTCGCAGGCCGCTGTTAACCAGCACACTTCTGTAAGCTCCGTTCAGCTTGGAAACTTCAATTGTGTCTCGGCCTTTATCACACCAGTACAGGTTCCCCCCGACCCAGTCCACAGCCAGACCATCAGGGTTACTCAGAGAGGTTCTGTGCAACACCTATACAACAGCCAAACAGAACAAGACGGCATAGGCGATGAATTTGATCAGAGGTAGAATTATATTTTAAAACATAAGGGAATCATCAAAGCGCAGAATCTAGAACTACACGGACCTGCACGTTACTGCCATTGATGTTCATGCGACGGATCATGCTGCCTTGTGTTGTTACGTCAGTCCAGTAAATCATCTGCTCCGCGTAATGATAGTCCAGAGCCACTGCGTTATTGAGCCCCTGTTAACACAAGCAAAATCAGCACACAAAATAGTAAGACAATTACAAACATCCCAAAATGACAACAGCCTACAAATAACATCTTTAGACTCACCTGTTTAATCAATGTGTAGTTAGACCCATCCAAGTTGAGTTTGCGAAGATAGTAGCGGTTTGCAAAGATAAGGAAAGGCTCCTCATCTGAAATGAAAGAAATTGTTTTAAATTTCTACATCAAGAAAAAGATGGATAACAGTACAAGGAAAAAGGGCTTACCAGATGTTGATTTGCAGCCGGTGGGGTCTTCGGGACGTTGCACAAAGCCTTCGACACAGAGACAGTGGAAGCTACCGTGCGTGTTGATGCAACGCTGGGCACAGGGGTATGTGGTGGTGCACTCGTCCACGTCCACACATGTCTTTCCATCTTGCTTCAGACGGAAACCTGGGTGACATCGGCACTGCAGGGGCCGGGCATAAGACATATCATGTATTCACTGTTATATGTCATTATTTCGCACAAGCATGACGTGCAAACAAGGAAACGTATAAAAGTACCTTGAAGCTGATCTTGAGATCTTCACAGAGCTGTGAGCAGCCGCTTATCTTACTGTTGAGACATTCATTGATGAAGCAGCTGTTTTCGTCAGAGGCGTCGCCACAGTCGTTGTTACCATCACACATCAACGTCTCGTTCACACACTTGCCATTGGTGCACAGGAAGGCAGTGTCATTACAGCGCCTCTCTATGGATAAAAACAAAACAGCAACCTATCACATTTCTGTTCTGGGTCCAATGAATAACACTGTTATGGTCAGCGATCCAAAATTAATACTGCCAAAGGACGTTGTGGCTCTAATAAAGCAGTGAATTGAACACTATTAAGCTCCTTTAACACACTACATTACACACCTGGCATACTTCCAAGAACCCACAAGAGCCTGTTTATTACCACAGGGTTTTATTGTTAGACACACGATGGTAATATAACCCTGCGCTTTTCGATTTCACACACGTTTGCATTTAAAGACAAGATCATATTTTGATTACAGGACAGTTTATCAGTGACAATGGCTAGTTATGTATCTTGGTATCTGTGTTTATATATATATTTAAAATATACTTGTTTTATGTTAAAATATGTTTTAGTTCATCTTCGTTGCAGCCAGTAGAAAAATGCATAATGTGGCAGCAGGCTTTTTTCCACGTCTTTTAAGGTAACCATACTCACCTGAGTCTGTACAAAGTGGGTTTTTGGGAGCTTCATCTGATTGGTCTCTACAGTCAAACTCTCCATCACACTCCCAGTTCTTCTGCTTCAAGCACTGGCCATTAGCACAGCGGTAATCATTCGGTCCACATGTGGGATATTCTACAATATGACAGGAAAGACAACATCCGACTTAATGTATGATCCTCTGTGTGGGTCTGTGTGACTAATTATAAATAACAACACTAAAAAAAGGTGCACCACATGCTTACCACACTCTGGCGATTCATCAGAGCCATCAGGGCAGTCGATGTCATGATCACACATGAAGTTTTTGGGAATACACTGAGAATTCTGACACTGGAACTCAGAGTCATCACAGGTCTTATTGAACACTTGAGAGAGAGAATAAAAAAATACACAGAAAAATATTGTAAGAAAAAAAGAGCCAGAAAAAGTTGCTTCCAAGGATTTCCATGGGACAAAATAAGCAACTCTTCTTGCATCTCACCACAACCAGCCTTAATGCCCTCGTCAGCACCATCTGAACAGTCCTTGTCCCCGTCACACTTCCAGCGCTGAGAGATACACATGGGAGTGCCAGGACACTGGAACGCCTCTGGACTGCAAGTCTTTGTCTCTGAAAGGTATACATGAACTCAGTGTTACTTACACATTACATCACCTGAACTAGATTAACACTGAAATGAATCAAGCCTAATATAAAAACAAAAATGTAATATTGTTAAGCAAACAATGGTAGCCACTGACATCCATAGTATTTTTTTCTATTTTTTCCAATGGCTATCATCAATTATTTTAATTAACAAAATGTCTTTAAAATGTTTTCATTTATGCTCGACAGAAGAAAAAAAACTCAGATTTGGAAAAAACGTGGCATAAGCAAATAATGACAATTTAAATTTTTGGGTAAAACATCCCTTTAAGTAGCATAGAACTTGTTTTGACCTTACACGTCACAGATATGATGATCAAAACAATACTGTACTTAATGCATAATAAAACACAACCAACCATAATCACCACTCATTGTGAGATCAGCTAAATAGCTTTTAAAAACACTACCATTGTTCTGTTGACGTCAAATGCGGTGTGTCCAAACAAACTCAACAGTGGCTAAAATTTTTCTGTTGGTAACTTGCCAAATTAAACAGATGCTAACATGGACAGATTGTGTGGCATCCTCAAAAACCATGAACAAAGGTAAAAGAGCACGCATGGGTTCACTTGCAGTTTGGATAAACACTCTTTATTTGGGGTCAGAGATTTGTTTGTTGATGTAAGTTATAATCTGACTCACTGCATTTGCTGTCCTCGTCAGTGCCGTCTCCACAGTCATCAGCACCATCACACACCCAGGATTTGGAGATGCAGCGATGGTTCCCACACTCAAACTGATTTGACGAGCAGAACTTATCTGAGAAAATGAGTAAACAATCATATTGTCAAAGATTCTAAATATGATAATAACTTAATTATATTAGGTGTAGCTGTGGTCAGGGGTCAGAAACTAACCAGAATTGTGTCAAATAGCAAAAAATTTATAACAACATAAAATAAAAATAAATGCTACATACATATGAATTATTAATTAAGGTTATACAGATTAATTAGGTCTGTCAGTCGATTAAAAAAAGACTATCTATAATTTTTTTTAAGGAAATTATACTATTAATAAGAAAATAAATAAAAATGTAAATGGCTTCACTTAATTAGTTCCAAAAACGTAGTAAACGAAATAAATGGCTCTCCCTATGAATGGGCCTTTGAATCATTGGCTCACATGATTTGTTTAGAATGTGGATTAATTTGGAAACTAAACACCATTGTGTTGCTCAGAGAAGCAAAACAATTCTGTTGTGGCTTTAGAAGTAATATGTTCTCTGCAAAATTGAGCAAAAACATTATATTTAGTTTAAAATTTCATATCATATCAACTTATTTATTGAACTGTTGTATATAATCGCATCTTGTGATATTCGGGATAAAAAAAAAATCAGCACTTGTGTAATACTGCTCTCCCTGGTTGTAAGGTAAGACAAATGCCATAAAATATTAAAAGTGATGATGTAAATTAATTTTGGGAAAAGTCCAAGAGATGTTCACTAACCACAGTGAGACTCATCTGCTCCATTCTCACAGTCGTTCTCTTTGTCACAGGTCCAGCTCATGGGAATACAACGACCGCTCGGACATGCAAAAAAGTTCACTGGACAATTATGCTTCTTTTTCTCTGTGGGAAAGAAAGTGAAAGGTCAATTTCATTTTGCACATCACACATGTATTTGTGTGAGAGTGAAGGGATGTGTCAGTGCTTGCTGATGTGTGAAGAGTCTGACCGGGACAGTTTCTTTCATCTGAGAAGTCTCCGCAGTCATTGGAGCCATCACAGTGCCAGGAGGGGGCGTAGCAGAGCGTAGTGAACTCACAACGCTCAAAGGTCGCACCCTTCACTCCAAGCAGATAGTAACTGGAGCAGTCAGTGGGGCCTGTAAGAGTAAGTACCGAAACATTGAGAGTCTGTAAACATTCATCCCTGCAACCTTTTGGTTTTGTTACCAGAGCGGATATTTTTAGATTAATACTTACTGCAGTTCATCTCGTCACTGGCGTCCTCGCAGTCCACCACCTGATTACAGCGACTAGAGTTAGTAATGCAGGAACCGTCTTTACACTGGAACTCAGCAGCGCTGCACAGAGTCACTGAAAAAAAACAGAAATGGATACAGTAAGGAACTATTACAGCTGCACTTTGACCAATGTCAGGTTTGTATTTCTCTTTATTCTTGATCTCCATTTATTTAAAAGAATCACACTCCCTCTCCCTCGCTTACTGTTACACGGCAGCTCGTCTGAACCATCTCCACAGTCATCAGTGCCGTCACACCAGGAGCTGTGTTTGATACAGCGTCCGTTAATGCAGCGCCGGTAGCCCTTCTTACACATGCGGTTCGCTGCAAACAAAAAAAAAGCGGTTAAATCTTAAATCAAACATCAAGCTTTCTAAATATAAAAATGCTTCTGTAAACTACAAAGCAGTCAACGAGAAGCAGTGCCATGCTTACCGCAGTAGGACTGCTTCTCATCAGACTTGTCCTTGCAGTGGCCGAGACTGTCACAAGTCAGGCTGTAGTCGATACAGTCGCCGTTTCCACATTCAAACTCGTCCACGCTGTTGCAGGTTGTGTTCTCCGCTGGGAGACAGAGAGATAGGCATTCGTACTATGCTGCACTTTTCTGAGTGGAGCTTGTTCTGCTCATTTTTTATACCAGCACATGTTTATGTCTCTCACCAACACAGGTGTTGTCTCCCAGTAGTTTGCGCTCTCCACGGCAGCTGCAGTTGACTCGTCCTTCTGACGTGAGCAGACACAGGTCTTGACAGCCTCCATTGTTGGTGAGACATGGAGAAAATTCACCTACAGACACAAATGACCATTTTCAAATACAATTTGGAGCTGGGTAATACCTAAAATCATCATCAGTTCCATTTATTTTCATTATTAGTTAAAAAATGTATTATGTCAATTCTATCAAAAATGTGTGCTAATGTAAATGAATAAATAAATCAATCAATAAATAAATAATTCACCAAAAATGTAAGCCATTTCAGAGCAGATTTACTTTTGTGTCACTGAGATAGCATTGTAGTGTTTTGAATTAGAATTAAAAGGTAATAGAAATTTAATCTTCTGTATCTATATATATATATATATATACACTGTATATATTATCTATTTTTTTTTTTTTTTAGTTTAAATGTAGTTATTTTAATGATAAACTAAATGAAAAATATCAGCTAGCTGCAATAAAATCATAGAATAACATTAGGCTAACGTTTAGGTAATTAGGTAATTTTTTATGGTTTTAGCTTTTAATAACCTTGTGCCAAATAACCTTGTGCAAATAATAATATTTCTAATACTGTCATGTTAAAAAAACACTTAAACCGTAACTCTTTTTCTGTAACACATGGATAGGCCAGGCTTCAGGGGAAAAGAAAACAAACTTACAGCTATTAGTGTCTTTGGCCACAGCAATGATGCCCATTGGCTGTTGAGGAATGTCAGCACGTAGGACTTTCATATCTGTGCCGTATTTACTAGCTCTGAGCACAGCTCTGCGCACCCAGTCTGTCCAGAAGATATAGTCACCGTACACCGCCAAACCGAAAGGATGCACTGGCTCATTCTTCAAGACCACCTAATCACAGGTACAATTCACAGAAATTCATTTTGTAAAGTAATTCAAGGTGTACGAGATGTCAGTAGTGTGTGTGTTCTGTAAGAATCAAGCTCATGAACGGTCCCATGAACAAATATAAAAAAATAAGACATGAATAGAGATGAACTCACAAAGCGTCGACTGCCATCATACTCGCAGCGCTCAATCTTGTCAAATGTGGCATCCGAGAAATAGATTTTCTCAGCACGGTGGTCGATGGCAAGGCCGTTCGGGGTGCGGATGTTATTGCCGATGATCACAATGACATTCGCTCCAGAAAGAGACGCTCGCATGATACTTGGAGCCTGTTCATTCCAGTTAGTCCAGAACATCAAGCTGAAACAAATAGCACAAAAAGGAATTTTATAAAAGAAACTGACATGTATATGAACTGTTTATGAATATGGAAATACACAAATACAGTATATTATTATATTTTATATACATAAATATACACAGTGCACACTCACATTTTCTGTAAACAAAAACTTGTACGAGATAATAATAAATATAATAGTATTAATATTATTATTAGTATTAATCTTTTTTAAAAAATGAAAAATAAATCTCACAAATTTAGATTATAATTTATTAAGCAGAAAGATTAAATCAAAGCATTGCATCATGGAAAATTTGATACAAAACGTTCATACTCTTGGCATTCATCCAGAACAAAGGCTCTGGGGTGGTCATCCCCGGACATAGTGACCACAGTGTCTCTGTCAAAAGCTCCAGTGCGGCTCTGGTCCACAGTGTGCCGTGTGATGGTGGAGGTGGTGTAGCTGGTCCAGTAAAGTGTGTCCCAACCTCGGTGATAAGCCAAACCTTCGATTGACCCCACATCTGTTCAAACAAAAAGAAGAAAACGGTCTTTAACTGAGAACGTAAATAGAGACTCCTGCTCTGACTGCATCCAATCTGTTTTTCTTAGAATTTATTAGAATTCTGTGCACACACTCAGTATTTATTTTGACAACTATACAGTTTCTTCAAGGACACTATAGTTAAAAAAGAAACAAAAAAATTAGGCATTTTAACTTCTCTGAAACAATGGCAACAACTTTAAACTGGTTTAATGTCGTCTAAGCTCCATCGAGTGAATCAATTCTATGCTTACCACAGGGCAAGTCTAAAACATCTTTTTTAAACCTCCTTATCCTGTCCCAGTGAACAGTTTAATCCCATGATACATGTGCATGTTGGGTTCAGCGTGCTGAGAGATAGTCGCTGTTGCTGGTGCATGTGTGTGTTTAGTGGCTTAGTGTCATCCGGTCATTTCATGGATGGGTGCCTGTGCATACAAGACCCCTCCCTCGATGAATCTCTTTAACCACGGTGACTAGTTCTTCCACAAAGAGAGGACTGCTGGAAGAGTCTCAGACACAACGCTGGGGTGAGAACCAATGTTGAGTAATGCGCTTCAGTCAGCACCGTTGAAAGAGTCTCAATGAGTCAAAGTCACACTGAATAATAGTCACCCCTAAACTACTGTAAATGTATGAGAGGCTTTGCTGCATCTATCTGCACGCCAATGGCTACTTTACGACAGCGATTATTCCACCATAAAACAGAAAGGACACTCAACCAAGCTGTTTACTTTTGCTAAAATCCAATAACGATCTTGTAAAACACACCAGTCTTTAAGCCAAAGGAAGTATAAGAAGATACTTGTGTAACAGACACCGTCGTCATCACAGAAACGATGATGTTCTAGGAAAAGGTCAGTAAACCTGACAATCGATGTATTAGATGATGATACCTGAACAACCACTCATTGTACTTTGGACTTGGAGGTTAGGAGGATTGATATGGTGTTGGTCGTTCCTCCTACTACTACTCTATCTCTGCGAGGGACATCGCTCATTATGATAGGCTAAGGAGGGTGTAGAAGGACATAGCCCTGGTATGGCCAAGTTTAAGGACTTGGAACAAATCTAAAGAGTCATTTAATTGATCAAAAGAGGAAAGTTGCATTGAGTAATTAGATTCAAGTAGAATCGACAGTTCGTAATGTGGTGGCCATCGACAGATGCAGGGAATCACATTTCGCAGGGTTGCCTGGTTTCCCTCAATCAATACAAGCAAACAGCAATTATGGATGGCCGTAAGGTAAGCACCTTCTATCATTTCAAATATAGATATTTGAAATTTAATAGTGTTCACATGTGAAAATTTTCACATTACAAATGATGAAATACAAATTTTTTTTTGGTAATAGTAGAAGTGTTTGCACGCATTTGAAGTGTTATTCACTAAAATGTGAATTGTTTATGTTAGTTTTGTTAGTTTAAATAATTAAATATAATAAAATAATAAACCTAAAATAAATTAGTATTTTTTGCCGAAATTTTTATGAAAATTACGTGCTGCCTTTACAACTAAGTGAAAATGAAATAAAGTTCAAATTAAAATGAAAATTGAATAAAAATCAATATAAAATAAACACTGAAAATATAAAAACAAAAGCTAATTCAAAATATGACTAACAACTAAACTAAAAGCTATAATGTAATTAAATAAAAGCTGAAACATCTTGGCAGCATTATATTCCAATAGGTTCATAATAATATAATATAATGTAATATAACATAAAACAAACTTATACTTGATTCTAGTTGAATCTATTATATTACATACGAACTATACTGTATATTCACAGGTTTTAAAAGCAAATTTGTGACCCTGGACCACAAAACCAGTCTTAAGCCAAAAATACACTGTATGGGTTTATTGTTTTTACTTTTTTTGCCAAAAATCCTTAGGATAGTGAGTAAAGATCATGTTTCATGAAGGTATGTAGTCAATTTCTTACCGAAAATATATTCAAACTTAATTTTTGATTAGTAATATGAATTGATAAGATCGTTACTTGGACAACTTTAAAGGTGATTTTCTCAGCATTTAGAGTTTTCTCTTCCCTCAGATTCCAGATTTTCATATAGTTGTATCTCGGCCAAATATTGCCCTATTCATCCAAATCATACATCAATGGGAAACTTATTTATTCAGCTTTCAGATCATGTATAAATCTTAATTTCGGAAAATTAACACTTACGACTGGTTTTGTTGTCCAGGGTCACATTTGATTTAAAATCTTTTGAAAATTAGCATTGTAGTCCCTGGATGTTTGATTGGTTATTTCTAAATCTCACCTGATTTGTTCTATAGTACAAAATGTGAAAATAAGAAAGCCTAAGGATCACTGACTAGGCATTGTTAAATTATATCCAATTGATTTATTTAAAATACATATACTCATTATTTATTAAATTATTTTGTATTTTTCTATTTATTTGGTAAATTGTAATATATTTACCAAAGAAAAAGCATTAACATGAATTCTCAACTTCCTAGGAGGATATATTGCTAAATGCTAATGCTAATCAGTAACAACCACCTCTGCAGAGAAATCCATTTATCTCTTGGAGCAAACACCCCAATGATGCTTGTCATGTGAGAGAGTTATTAACTCTATAAAGGGCTAATTATTAGCCTGGAGCAGACGGCGATCTTCATCTGGAGTTTGAACGCATGCCACTCCACATCTCAGTAAACTGCTCGTCAGTGTGTGTTCAGCATGAATATTAGCCATGACTGTGGGAGTCTGAGCTGGGAACTAACACGGGTCTTAGCTCCCACTCTGGATGCAATAGTTATGTTGATCGGTCTGGTGGGACACTCGCTGGTCATCTACATCCTGACCGGACGGAGAAGGAAAAATGGATTCCAGTCTCTTCAAGGGACAGATACGTTACTTTTAGCCTTGAGTGCTTCGGATCTCCTGCTGCTCATTGGCCTGCCCTTCCACACCGCAGCTATAGCACTGGGCCACTGGCCCTTCAGCAGCATCCTATGCAAAGTCATCAGCTTCCTGGGAGTGACCTGTAACTCTGTGAGTGTATTCACTCTAGCTGCATTAGCGGTGACGCGCTACCTGATTGTGGTGTACCCCGCTTGGACGTATCGTTTCCGAATGCGCTGCTGGCTGCGGGTCACTGTGATTCTCATGTGGGTCTTAGCCGTGGCTCTCGCAGCACCTCAGTTTGCTTTCCGCCAATTGAGAACTGCGCCCATACTCTGCTTTGCGTTTCTATCAGACCTCAGCCAGGTGGTCTACAGCACCATTCTGTTCCTGTTCGGCTTTGCTTTTCCTCTGATCATCATCGTGGTCATGTACACCAAACTGTACAGCTTCCTGCGAAGGACCCGATTGCAAGGTACCGTGTCGCAACTGGAGCGCTACCAGAACCAGGTGACCAAGACGTCGATCCTTTTGGTGTTAGTCTTTACCATCTGCTGGTTGCCATCCTACGTCCTTATGTTCTTGCTCATTGCTACTGATAATAGCAGTATACATGCACATAAGCTCAACTTCGCCATGGTCGCCCGGCTGCTAGCGAGCTCCTCGGCTGTAGCCAATCCGCTGCTCTATGCTTTCATGTCTAACAAATTTCGTCGAGAGCTGCTGACATTGGGACAGGTGTGCTGCAAAGGTTGCGGGTGCGTTATGTGTCCAGGAAGCACCATAGTAGAGCCCTTTAACCCTGTGGAGCAGGACACCCCTACCCAACCGTGAGGATAAAGCATTTAATGGGCTTCTGCTATAAAAGGCAAAACCAGTAATCTGACTAATTACTGCATGTCATGAGATAAAGACAATAAATATTAGACATATGTTTAACTGCATTGATTTGTTCTGCCAGATATAGAGCCTGAATTACCTGTGAACATTTGATGATTTTATGTAATCGTTATGTCAAACTATATCATATATTGTTAAGAAATGTACTTTTAATGCTGAAAATGTTGAAAGCTGTGTAACCATCTAAATTTAAAAATATATATATTTTAATAATCGGTTTTGGTACCAATTCCAAATATTTCTAAATACTGACCATGTGCATATTTAATTGGTAGAAATGTACATATAGACACAATATATTTAAAGTTTGGGGTTGGTAAGATTTTATTTGATTAAAATATTTTATTGTCATTTCTCACTGTTAGTATTGCTTTTAGCCTCATCCAGATGGTTTGCGCAAAACAGCAATGAAAAAAAAAAAAAAATGAAAGAAAAGATTGGGAACTTACTCTCCACTATGGTCTTGCGGTCAGAGCCGTCATCGCTGATCTGCTGAATGTTCCCAAAGTGAATGTCACTGTAGAAGATCCGGTTGGCTCCCTTTCCACCGCCACCCCTGTAGTCAAAGGTGAGGGCGATGACGTTCTTCATGTGTTCTGGGTCTTCAAAGGGTTTAATAGGGGCATTGAGATTTGTTTCATCCGATAGGTGAATGCTCTTTAGTATAGTTCGCTCCGAGTAGAGTAGGTAGCCATCGTAATCCCTGCAGCTGTGGCCGTCCTCTGCCAGCATGCCGTGTGCGCAAGCGCAGGTACGATTGCCATTACCCCGGTACAGACACAGCTGTTCACAACCACCATTGTTAATTTTACAGACGTTGGTACCTGCAAACAATATTAAGATATTAAAATAAATACATTTGCTTATGTCAAAATCCAACTTTACATACTAGGGTCTCTTGGTTGGCTATAACCCTGAGTGGAGGGGTCCTTGTAAAACTTTTCTTGAGAAACGTTTAGCTTTTCAGGAAGATACACACCATGCTGTCTTGCACGGTTGAAGACTTTAATGTCTTTGAGCTGTACACCAATTCCTGTTCTCAGATAAACCATGTCTGTGGCGTTGTCCTTGTTTCCTCTCTTGATGGAGCCATTGGCATGTGTCCTATTAGAAACAGGTGAAGATAAAAAGTTAATTACATGCAAAAATTCACTGTAATAGCAAAATATAAAAACATACATTTGAGAACATACATTTATATGAATAAAATGGGCCAGTAAAAAAAAAGAAAGAAAAAGAGTAATAATAAGCAATAGCAAAAGAATAAGGTTTTGGCACCTGTCACTCCAGTAGATGTAGTCCTCAAATACAGAGACAGCAAACATGTCCATGTTGTTACTAGACAGCACCAGCTCACGGTTTTCTCCAGTCTCCAGATTTATGCGTTCAATTTTATCTGTACGTGCATCGCACCAATACAGCAGCCCCCCCTACAGATTGTACAACAGTAGTTATATAAGATTTACCATACTGTTGTGCTTTCATCAGTAGAATACATTTCTTTTCTTTTATTAATTTTAGGTTGAAGATTTTTGTTTCTTATTTTAATTGTAAAAAAAAATTTAAAAAAAGTATTCGTTTAAAATGACTGTTTACATCAATATATTTTCAAATGTAATTTCTTTCTGTAATGGCAAATTAATTTTTAGCAGACATTACTTCTGTCTTCTGTATCACATGATCAGTCAGAAATGTTCTAATATGTTGATTTGATGCTTAAAGATCTTATAATTAATGTTAAAACAGCTGCTTAATATTTGTGTGGAAAATATGATACATATTTTTATAGATCCTTTGATAAACAGAGTATTGCTGTGAAGCTTGTTTACATACAGTAATATATGTCAGTGTACATTTATGCATACACACACACACACACACATATATATATATATATATCTATATATATATATATATACACACACACTCACACATATATATATATAAATA
>JAUCMT010000054.1:12701819-12742997 GCA_032357475.1 Enteromius thamalakanensis
TTACGAATCATTTAGAAATGGGGTAAATTTAAACCTAATTTTAAAGAAAACTAAAGTGTTTTTTGACCTTGCACACACATAAACCTGTTTTAAGAGACTTGTTAAACAATATTAGCAACCCTTAAAATGGCATAATAGGGGCACTTTAACAGTAGGTAATGCACATTAACTAGTGTTAACAAGCAACACCTTATTGTAAAGTGTTACCCTTACATGAGTTAAACATGTTTTCAAAATCAAAGGGTTCTTTGCATAATCTCAAATCATCCCGGAGAACATGATCATCATGTTCATACAGCTCAAGTGCTGCAAAAGGGAAACAAACCAAATACTAAGTTCAACTTTTCACTCAAAATGTTACACATAATACATTTTCTAATCAACAAATTGTATTAATATAAAGTAGAAGCATTTTTACCAGTGGTCTCAGACTGTATATATTGGCTAAGAAATCGTTTGATTGCGTCCAGCCTGAAAGCCATTTAAGTCAATGCTGCAATAAATATTCCCCCACTCTGAGCTACAGCCATGTGGAAGAAAAAAAAAATTCCCAATCAAGGCAAGCTGCTCTCTGATCTGTGAGAGAGACTCTCATACAGGGCACTGATTAAAGGTCCAGAATGGCTCTCTGTTGGGCTGGAGACAGCGCAGCCTCTCCGATGGGGGTTGAAAAACAACACTTTGTTATTTTGTTGGCAGCAATGTCAGTCAAATTTTTACTCTGTCCAAATTTCGGATCCCTGCTGTGGTTTTTTACAGTGTATCATATCTCTAGAAAGAGCTCTTCAGAGGAGGGAGGTGTGTGCACATGTTTGAAGCAACTAAGGCTTCTGACACTTTACTTTTACAAACTAAGAATGAGTCAACTGGGTAAAGAATTCCTTTGCTACGATCACACACAGACTCACTTAGACACATGCTGTGGTTTTGTGAACCGAAAATAGTTGTGATAATTACAGACTAACTTGGTATGCTGAGAACAACAGAACAAAGTGGGAAAACACAGTTAAACAACAAGTCAACTCGAAACTTTAAAACAAGAGGAAGGTCCCTTTTCCTTGAAGCCATTATTATGTTAAATAATAAAGTTCCCCCTCAGAAATAATTCTATAATATGCTGATTAACTGTTTAAGAAACATTATAGTTATCATTATTATAAATGCATATATTAAAATAAAATTGGATTCTGTGAATAATTTTAAAGATCCAAAGATCAGCATTAATCTAAAATGTAATTTTTTTTTGTAACATTATACATTCAAGATCTAACCATATGACTTAGGAACAACCAAGACATTCATTTACCTCCGTTTTCCGACAGCTTTCCCCGATAGATCTTGTCTTCAACCACATCGGTCCAGTAGAGGGCACTCTGGTTGAGGTGGAAATCCAGGGCAATGGTGTTACGCAGGCCAGGCACCAGCACGCTGAACTCGCCCTTGTACAAGTCAATCCGACGAATCTCATGTCGGTTGGAGAAAATGATGAAGGGCTTGAATGGATCTAAAGAACATGGACAAGGCACATAAGGCCAGCACACTGCTAATCCTTGATTTTGGTTTGACTCCATAAAGTCACTAAACATATATAATATCATTATCAAAAAAAATCTTTGTCTGACTGTACATTAAATACTCTATGTATGTTTATTCGTCCTGTCTTTCCCTCACCAGTGCTCTTGCAGCTCTCGCCGTCTGGCCCGAGCGCCCAGCCTTCATAGCAGGCACACTTAACAGTGGCCTTCTCCTGCATGCAGCGCTGGCTGCACTTGAGATGCTTGGCGCAGAAGCTCTGAATCTGGCAGGTCTTGTTGTCGGTACCCAGCTCCATGCCAACTGGGCAGGAGCACAGGACGCCCTCACCAGGAGCGATGGTGCAGTTGTGGCTGCAGCCTCCATTATCCATCGTGCAAAGATCTAGAACCAAACCATTTTATGAGTAAGTTGCTGCAAGTCTTTCAAAAAACAGAAACATTAGAGTTGGAGAGAACATGTTTATTTCATTTGAATTCAAGCCTGAAATGTCTTTGTGTCATGCTAATGGGAAACACAAGTTGAGTTGGCATGCTCTGCGCAAACCGTGAAAGATTTAAAGAAGCAGTTCACGCAATAATGACATTTTTGTGATTATTCATTCACTCTCAAGGCATTCTTCCATGAAGCACAAAAGATCTACTACATGTCAAGCTCCACGAAAAAAACTAAATAAATAAAACCATACAGAAAATGTAGCCCATATGACCTGTGGGTTAGGTTCTGAAGCATTTCGAAGCTATATTATATCGAATATAGAAAACAAGTCACATGGAATACTTTCATTGTGTTTTTTGGAGTTTGAGAGATCATGGTGATTTTTTTACTACAGATTATAATTACATGAAAAAAATCAGTTATAAATAAAAGTTAAATATTCAGTTAAAAGTCAAAGTAAGTTAATGATTTAATATTTATGCTCACTAATTTTATACAGTAAAACAGTGACAGCGAAACTACAACTTTGCTATTCAAATTTTTCTTACATATAATTTATTACTTTAACTATAATTTATAATTTATCATTTTTTAGTATCACATGATTATTTCAACACTCTTTCTTTGCAATATGCTGGTTTGACTCTTATAATTATGAATGCTTTGACGAATACTGTATAAAGTTCAAAAGATTTCATTAAATAAAATATATTTTTATATATTTAGGGTTAATTTGATGCATCCTTGCTGAATTATTCTGACCCAAAACTTTTGAATGGTAGCTTATGGGATTCTTTAAATATTAACTAAAAAAAAAAAACATGACTAAAATGACATGAGGTAAGGCATGACAACATTAATTTTCCCTTTAACTTGAGTGTATTTGTATTTAAGGGCGTGTGCATTACTGCAAAGCTTCTCGTCCGAGCCATCCGGGCAGTCGTCCGTGCCGTCGCACAGTTTCTCAGGAGGTAGGCAGATGGAGTCATTGCTGGCACAAACATGGTGGGAGAGCTTGCACTCAAGAGCCTCGCAGTTTTCCTCATCCGAGTTATCCTCGCAATCACTGTCCCTGTCACACACCCAAGCCTTACTGATACAGCGAGCTAAAACGAACACAAAGGAACAAAACATTTGACAAATCAGAATTTATGTGTGCCACGTTTATTTATTATAAGAGTTTGAAAATAATTATATTTTATATTATATAGATATATTTAATATATGATACAATTTTTCTTTAAAATATACATGCATGTGCTTGTATTTATATATACATAACATATTATGTAAACAAAAACTTTCATTTTGGATGCGATTAATCATTTGCCATTTATTTATGATGGTGCTGAAACATGAGTGAGAACATATAAGAGGGCCAAACTCACCTGAGTCCTTGCAGGCAAACTTGACGGCAGGGTCACACATGTGTGTGACGCCCTCACAGTTCTTCTCATCACTGAGGTCCATGCAGTCAGTGTCTCCATCACAACGCCATCGCATAGGAATACACAAACCGTCCATTCGGCACTGGAACTCATCCGTGTGGCAACCACCGGGAGGCCGCGTGGCTGCAGACAAAGGCAAAAACGGGACACACAATTACAGTGCAGTTGTGTGAACACTCATACATAGGCACTGACCATATCTTATTATCTGATGGTAATGACAGCTTGGCTTCCCAATGTCAAAAATCAGTTCCCAGGGATGGAGATTGTAACCACCGTGAGGCACAACCACGATGACCTGATCCAAAGCAAACTTTCTCATGAACAGCGGTCCAGGGCTGGCACTGTGACGACCATCATTAGGCATCAGACATAAAGGCTTTCCCTCATGGCAAAGGTTAGTGTCTGGCAGAGTGTGGAAATGGGGGGGGGAAGCGTAAAACCAGAGCTCATCCGTAAACAGAGAGAAGTGTGTCCTAGAACAGGGATCTGCTGGGGTGAACTGACCCAAATGACATCATACTGCTCGCGCTGCATGCATTCAGTCTCAGTCTCTCCCTGTCTCTCTCTGAATTTCTCACACACATACGATCAATAATAAAATCTGACTGGAATATTACAATTCACAGCCATTTATTAAATTATTATACTACTTAACACACTTATATTTAAAAAAAAATTGTTGCAAAAAACATTATCAATTAAATGTAGCCCTCAAATATTTTTTAAATACATTACATTTCCGACATTGGATTTTTGTTTTGTTTCCCTTTCATTTTACAAGTACCATTACTTTTAACATTCATAATACATCAATGACTTTATGAAAAATCTCTCCTTCACAACTCATGCTAGCATGACCTCATTCAGTTCTACATCTTTACACAGGCACAAACACACTGCCAGGCTCCCAGAAGGCCCAGCACTCTCATTAGGCCTCTGGCTTGGTTCTGCTGCATTGATTCTGCGAGTCTATTAAGCACCAGAATGCCGTAGGGGTTAGAGAAGAGAAGGACAGAGCTCAGACCCTGAAAACAGAACCTAACCCTCTATTCCTGTTCCACGCAGGGCCCGGCCAACCATTGACCAATTAATAGCTATGAAGCCACATGAATGGGACTTGTGGTGAGGCAAAGAGATATGAACAAAACTGCACATCCACCAGCGCAGCGTCCCGGCACATCTGTGATGCAATCCCTCTAGACAGCAGCTCTCAGAGCAGTCATTAACACCGCTCTCCACAGGGACTCTCACTCCCTGCACTCCTCACAGACATTCTTCAAGGTTTTGTGGTTTACGTGTTTCACCACAAAAAAATAAATAAATAAAAGAACAAGACGACAGCCCAGTTTTTGAAGTCGTGATTTATTCCAGTTAATGAAGAGCTCGACTGCATTAGTCATTGTGGTTTCGCTCAAAATCTAGACACTTCAGAAGGCCCACACAACTAAAATAGCTTCAGAGAATAAACTGACAGTTTACACAGTACAAATATGGTAATGAAGAAGCTGACACCATTACAAATATCATTTGTGACTCAGGGCCACAAAACCTCTCATAAGTAGCACAGGCCAAAAATACATTGTGTGGGCCAAAACGATCGCCATAATCATGCCAAAAATCATAATGATATTAAGTAAAGATCATGGTCCATGAAAATATTATGTGAAATTACAACTGTAAATAAATCAAAATAAAACTTTTTTTGCACCCTCAGATTTTCAAATAATGCATATCCTAACAAACCATACATCAGTGGGAATCTAATTAATAATAGGTAAAATATTATTAATCCTCAACCTCAAGATGTTAATATATATGTATATATATATATATATATATTTTTTTTTTTTTAATAAGAAATGCATATTTTTTAATTCGTTTTTATATTTGTTAATTACTACTGTAAGTTTAAGTATTAATTTACACAATTTATATAATTTAAATTTAAAAATGTATACATTTTATGCATAATAAACTGAATTAAACTATGTTTGGAGTAAGTCTTCTTTTCTTTTATCAAATAATTATATTTTTCAAACTCACCTTGATTGGTACAGTTGGCGTGAGTCTCATCGCTGTAATCTCCACAGTCGTTGTCTCCATCACAGGTCCAGTACTCTGGAATACAGCGGCCACTATTGCATTTAAACTGGACACTGGAGCACGAGTGACTGCAGCCAGCTTCATCACTGTTATCTCCACAGTCGTTGTCTGAGGACACACACACATGATGGCGGTTACTGGACATTATAAGTAAGACTAAGACAAAGATGCATTTGTACACAGCATTAGAAACTCACCATTATCACAACGCCAGTTGACATTTATACAGCGTCCATTGGCACAGGTGAACTGAGTGAGTGGGAAACAGGTGGGATATGCTGAAGAGAGAGACGAGAGAGAAGAGGAGATAAAGAAAAGGGTTCACAGCACGGCATGACAACAAATGGAAAAGAGGCTCAAATGTAGATACCACAAGATGGTGGTTCATCTGAGCGATCGCCACAATCATCATCCAGGTCACATGTCCAGGAGACAGGAATACAACGGCCACTGGCACATGGGTACTGATTAGAAGGACACGTGCGTGCTGGGAGAGACAAGAAAACCTGGTCAATTCACAAAGTGTATTTGGACATTCACTGAAAAAAAAAAAGTTTAAAAATCCTATTAACATGAAATTAAGAAGTTTACAATACCCAAGCAGGTGCTGTTAGATTCGTCTTCATCATTCCCACAGTCATTGTCTCCATCACAAAGCCAGCGCAGTGGGATACAACGGTTATTCTGGCACTTAAAGCGGTCTGCAGGACAGGTGTGCTGGTCTGAAACAGGACAAATAGGACCATTTAAATGTGCACTCAGTAGTGTTTTGTTCTTTTGATGGCTGATATAACAGTATGATTTATACTGACACCTAGTGGCATGGATGTAGTAATCACACATTTACTAATGTCGGATGCAGCAGAATTTTCAACATTGATAATAATAAGAAATATTTTTGAACACCAAATCAGTATATTAAAGTGATTTCTGAAGAATCAAAAGGATACTGAAGACTGGAGTAACATCTGCTGAAAATCGGCTTAGCATCACAGAAATAAATGACATTTCAAGATATGTGATTCTGGATCACAAAACCATTCATAAGTGTATGTTTTTGAGATTTCTACATAGTCGAATAAATAAGCTTGCCACTGATTTGTTAGGATAGGACAATATTTGGAAGAGATACGACAGTAGGAAATATGTCTTGATGGAACATGATCTTTACTTAATATTATAACGATTTTTGGCATAAAAGGAGAATTAATCATTTTGACACATACAATGCATTTTTGGCTCTTTCTACAAATATACCCAAGCTACTTAAGACTGGTTTTGTGGTCCAGGGTCACATATATTAAAATAGAAAAGACTATTTTAAAATTGTAGTAATATTTCACGTAAACTTTTTTTTTTTACTGTACTGTATCTTTGATCAAATAAATGCAGCCTTGGTGAACATAAAAGACGTTTGAATGTTAATGTTGCTATTTGCATATCTAAAAACAATATAAGACAAAGGGACACTAACGGCACAACTCGGGGGCCTCATCGCTGTTGTCCAGACAGTCATTGTCCCCGTCACACTTCCAGCGATCTTGAATACAGCGATTATTCTTGCAGGCAAATTCTCCAGGCTGGCACTGAGGAGGTGGCACGTAAGAAGGGTTTGCTAGGGGGAAAAAAAAAATAGAGCAATATTTTCAAACTTAAAATCCAAAAAGGGCAATCTTTTTACAATCCTCTGTGGTTCTTGACAGTAACATTAACACTTCAGGTCATTTAAAGCACAGAATAGCCACCTTTACAGGTCTTGTTGTCAGTATCTAGTATCTGGTCATCGGCACAGGCGCAGGAGCGTCCAGAGGGTGTCAGCAGACACAGACTGCTGCAGCCACCATTATTGGCACGGCACACGTTGGAGCCTGTGACTGCACACAACAAAACAACCTTAGCAGATCCCAATAAAACGCACAGTAAAACCACTGAAACTCTGATCTCATTAGTTTGTTACCATTAACGCTGTACAAATAATCTGGCTGTTGAGACATGTTAACATACAAAACAACACAATCAAGTCTTTGTTTGATCCGTCAGCTCATGTTTTACATATGACTCATAAATGACTAATTTCCAAAAATTAAATGTTCAGGGTGTTCGTTACTTTGCTGTTGTTGTGCGTCATAGGTGCGAATCTCATAGATCGGTGGTCGTTCACTGCGCAGCAATGTGGCCTTCTTGGTGTTCTGGTCCAGTTTGTAGATTCCTCCACTGCGGTACTCATTCCAGAACAGGAAGTTCTTATAATGACACAGGCCGAAGGGATGGTTCAGCTCCTGTCCTTCATATACCGTCTGGATGAACAGAAAAGTGCTTTTATTACAAATTCAAGTTAGAATGTCGTAATTATGATGTCAGTTGCATTCAATCACTTTTAAAATATACCTTTTATATAAAAACACAAATTTGAATGGTTTTATAATTTCCATTTTGCTTTTTTGGTCATGGGGTGTTATTGCTTTATTTGATATTTTCATAAATTCTTTCATTTAAGAAGGTGTCAAGAACTGAATCATCACCATTAAGTCATTACGATTATTACTACCATTAAAATTTTCCCAAAATGCTCAGTAATAAGTTTAATTAGATAGAACAAACATAAAACAACTAAGTACATGAACAGTTGGTGAAAACAAAAGCTCTAAATACAAAAAGTTCCATCATTAATAACTGTATATTGAATCAACAAAATTTTTAATTCGTAGATAATAACAAGTGAGATTTTAGTGATGTCCATGGTTTTTCTGTTTATGTACGAAATTTGCTAATCATACTATATTGATGTATTAAGTATCTCTATGTAACATGCAAACTTGAGCTGCCTTGATTGACTTAAAACTGCTTGTGTTTCCTCACCCTGCGTTCTGTGGTGTTGAGAAACACCATCTCGATGCGGTCGTAGTACGCATCCACCCAGTACAAGATGCCCTGCTGGACGTCCAAGCTGAGGCCGTTGGGCCAGAGTACAGTTTTAGAAGTAAGCAGGATGCCAGCATTTGATCCGTCCATCCAGGCCTTCTTTATACTGCCGCGATTGGTCTCTTTAGGCTCCTCCTCCCAGTCACTCCAGTACATCATTCTGCAAAAAGCACAAATTTCATTCATTCAAAACTGTAAACGACTGTAATGCAACTCTAACTGGTTTATCCATATACACATGGTCTCTAAAATCTACTGTGACGTAAAATCACTAATGTTTCCTAACATTGCAGTCGATAGTTTGCGAGTGTATGTTTTTGTTTTTCGACAGATTCTTTTGCATTTAAGTGAAAATAGTTGATTTACCCATGAGAAGGGTCTACTACTATGGCTCTGGGATGGGTCATCTTGCCCTCGATAAGAGTTTTGCGGGTTTGAGAGGCTTTCTCCAGTTTGGCCACACTGATGGTCTTCTTGGGTCCATCATCAGTCCAATACAGGTTTTGTCCCATCCAGTCCACAGCGATACCTTCTACAGTGTGAATACCTTTGGAGTACATAGACAAATGTATTGGATGGAGAAAAGAGAGAGAGATATACGAGTTGTCCATCTAAATAATCCACCTTCAATGTCACTCCAACAAACCCCCCCCAGCATCATTCTGCACTCACCATCCTTCACTATGATGTCTCTCTCAGTGCCGTCAATCTTCTGGCGGCCGATGATGTAGCTGGTTGCGTCGGCGAAATAGATGAATTCGGTCTCACCGTGGAAGTCCAGGGCTCTTGGGTTATTCAGGTTCTCGATGGGGATGATGTGCTCGTCATACACCCTGGCATGCATGTCCATACCCCGGATGACACCAGGTCTGCCTTTACCGTACACCAGGAAGAGCTCATGCTCAGGTTCTGAGAAGAAAAAACATGATATATAAAGAACGGGGCCTGCTGTTGTGTAACACTGGTTTGAGGAGGCTAGATTGAGATTGTACTCACTCTTGCAGGACTTTCCGTCACTGCCCAGGCTAAAGCCCGATCGACAGCGACAGGTTCGGCTCTTGTGACTGTTACCCAGCAGGCAGATATCGGAGCAGCCGCCGGCCTTCCCAAACTGATCAGGAGCACATGCGTGACTGCGGACTGTAATGACAAACACAACAGCCTAATTTTAACATAAGGGACCAGTGGGGAAACCACAATGAATAGTACTGAGTCGTGCTGCCTTATAGTAAAATGCTTGAACTTTTACAACATGTAGTACATTTCACTACTTTTAGAACCATTTTAAAATTGAATCCCACAGTCATACCTGCTGGTTGACGTCTCTGGTGGTAAACGTGAAGGGCGCCACCCTTATCCACGCGTGTCACCACCTGGAAGTCAGAGCTGTTGAATCTGTTGACTCTGATCACACTGGTTTTGGGCTGCATGTTGGCGTTGTCAGAGTTGGTGGCATACAGATAGTTTTCAAACACTGTGAGACCATAGAGATGTTCAATCTGCCAAAATAAAAAAAAAACAAAGCATTTAAACAGAGCCACTGTGAATAAAGTGTGTGTACACTGAATAAAGAGTATACACTGCTTGCCGTATGATGCACAAGGCCTCACACATTATCAGCAAAAAGAATCCATGTTTTATTCTATTTTAATGACTGACTTACTCAATTTACATGACTAATTAGACTAATGAGACTTCCTTATATATCCCAGTTTTCAAAGACTAAGATGATGAGGAAGAAATAAACAGCTGTTGAGAAGGATAATAGAGATAGTTTTAAACCCCTATATGCAGTTTTCAATGATAGCTTTAGATAAAAACTCTTAAATGGATTCAGGGTCGACTGTTCAAAATTGAGTCTTTGTGGAATAATTTCCTAAGAGAACTTGAACACACTTTAATGAAATATGTTTAACAGAGACTGGGACTCTGGAATGATCCCAGCAATAATTGAAAATACACATGTGACTTTTAATGTCCCCTTGGAAGTTTGCTGGTTGAGAACCAATGAAACGTACTACTTTCAGTGTAAAAAAACAAACAAACAAAAACATTACATGTCAATTATTTTAAAAGCTTCAAGAGCATTTAGGCATCACAACAGTATAGATATACAATCTGAAATCATTTTGATTTGTTATTACATTATAATTATTTTTAAATAGCTGATGTTACGGTTATATACACAACCCTATGCAAAAGTCTTATTACAGCATATATTAATTTCCAACAGGACTATGTTAACATCTACAGTGCAAGATTGAAGGATCCAGTGTTTATTTTTGCAATACGCTGAACGTAAACTAAAGGATTGAATGTTTTTAAAAACGGGGGGAAAAAGTGACACTGTGGACTTGCTCAATGCTCAGTTTGCACTGCTGCAATAGGTTTTATATGAGCTACTGCTGATCTTTCAGTCCTGCTGATCATGTGATGTTCTCAGTTAATCACGAGTGATGACGTCAATGCAAGTGACATCCTGAGATCAAGTTCATGGCTCCGAACAAACAAATCTCTAACAGCATGTACGTGTTTGGCAACCACAAATGTACTTGTGACACTTTACACGTACCAGCAATCCCTGAATGATGGTGTGCCGGTTCTTGCCTTCGTAGTCCACCACCTCAATGTAATCTAGGTAAGCATCAGCCCAGTACACCAGTTTGCTGACCAGGTCCAGAGTGATGCCATGAGGGAAGACGATTTTACTGTCTACCAGTTTGGTACGGTTCTGACCATCCATATCACAGCGCTCTACCTTTGGGATTTGGCCGTAGTCTGTGAAAAACACTTTCCTGGAAAATAAGAACGAAAAAAACTTTACGATATACAACAATTTTACTGCAACAGTAATTATGAATAAATTGTATTATTTTGATGTTTAACGAACTTTTATTTGTAGTACCATTAGGATTTTGTCCTATATGAAGATTTTCATTTCTTAATTTGTTCTATTATAAAACATCTGGGTGTTATTCTATTTAGATTTATCCTTTCCACACAATTGTTTATTTATTAAAATGTTATACTTAAAATCATAAATACAATAATACATAATTATAAATAAATACAACAAACCAGTATTTATAAATACAACAAAGCAGGCTAATTACTTTCCAATTATATAATATTTCATTTTATGCTTTCTTTGCAGTAATATGATTGAGATTTCTTTTTTCAAGTCATAGTATTAAAGGTTTAAAGCATATAATTTGCCATGATAATAAAAAACAAATAAATTATATATGTATATATATTTATATATATGTTTATATTTATATATTGGTATGAATTCAACAAGCTATTGGAAATCAATCCAAAATAATTTTATTATTTCAACATAACAGCAAGTTGAAGAAGTGAATATGCTATTGTTACGGGGGGGAAATGAATCATGGACACTTGTAGGAACTGATACTGCTGTTTGATGCAAAAACGTGACATGACTTTGAAGTCTGTCGCAAAAAGGCATGGTTGAGATATCTACAGAGAACTAAAAGTGACATGAGCGACATTGTTTGTCCGGACAAGAATTAAGGAACAATGGTCTTGGGGTCTCACCCCATGGCTGGGTCCAGTGCGATTCCTTTAGGGTTATACAGCTCCAGGTCCAGCAAGATGACACAGGTTAAGCCATCTTTACTGCACACAAAGATGCGGTCGTCCACATCATCCACAAAGTAGAAGTTTCCTGTGAGCCAGTCAATAGCCATCTGCTCCACATCTGAGTTTGTGAGAGAGAAGCAAGACAGGAAGAGAGTGAGGAGGAATACAGGAGGGAAAAGAGAGGGAGAGATGTTTTTAGTGTTTGCTTTATTTTTAGTCAGTCATAACTGCAGCTTCTGTCTGACTCAGCAGAAAGATGCTGCACCGCAAACTTGGAACATAAAACTTGGGAGGACTGGAAAAGAGGAAACTGAAAACAAGAGATACAAAAAAGCTGCATAAAATTACCAGGTGTTTGTATCTGTCAATCATTGTACTTAAACACAGCATCATTATCAAGAAAACAAGACAATAGATCACACATCAACACTGAAAAACCCACTGCTGTCATTCATTTGCTTTGAAATCTCACTGGTACAAGTTTCTGCTATTCATAGCTTAGTTTTAATAGTAAAAAAAATGAAATTTCTTATGTAGCACCTTATGATTTCCACGTGGCAAAAAATATAGATGAAAATGAGTCCAGTCATAAAAATAGAGTTTACTCTGCTGCATAAAATGTCACGGAATTTGCCAAATTAGAGAAGAGCAAAAGGACAGCAGATTTAAATCAAAGCAAATATTAAGCTGCAAATATACTATTCAAATATGATGTATGTTCTGCTTATCTCTGTCTGAATGAATTACTACTACATATACTAAAGCACACCTAATGCTCACAGTGTTTTCTCCTCCTACTGATTTAATGTATAAGTACATGAATATAAAGAAATCACTAGAAATGCTCTGAGCATCACTTTATGAGCATTTACCATTTCTTTGAAGAAAAACTCAACACACCCAAAAAACAAAACCCGTCATAAAGATCTTCACCACAACCAGTCAAAACTAAAGTGTGGTTTAACTTGATTAAACTGTGACAGAGATATATTTGTTAATGTAATGAAAGTACTACTACTAAATATTATTAAAAGTATTTTTTTTTAATTATTTATTTACCAGATTCTATTTAACAGAAAAACGGAAATACACAACACAGCATTATTAATTTTAATAAAATATTTTACACAAATTAATTAGCTTCTGATTATTACAGTCTAATTAAACCATTAAAATGGAACCCAGAAAGTTAACACAGAGTTAGAAAAAAAATCTATATATAAATAAAAAAAAAGAAAGAAAGAAAAAAAAACATATTGCTGTTTATGAACCATGCTTTGATTCATTTATTTAACCACTAAAATAGTCCAGAAAATTTTTTTAAATGGAAAAGCAAATGGAATGGATAAAAATATGAAGGCCCTATTATGCTTCCAAAGGTTGCACATATTTAATCAAAAACAGAATAAAACATTATTATTGTGAAATATTATAACTATTTAAAAATGCCTCTTTTCTTTTTTATATTTTTTAAATGTTATTTATTTTCTGTGCTGGCAAAGCTGGATTTTCAGCATGGTCCCTTAAAAATGTTCATTGTAACAGGTCTATTCTAATATATTCTAATCCTTATATTCTATCTAAATATAAAAATATACTCTGCATTTCCTGTCACTTTTGATCAATTGCATGCATCTTTGCAGAATAAAAAAAACTTTCTTGAAAAAAAAGAAAGAAAGAATGGTATTATATAAATGGATTAACAAAAAAAAACCTGTATGACAAAGTTATAACTGTATGAATGATCTGAAAGTACAAGCGAAGTTCATGAAGTGCTCAAGCAGAAGAAATGTAGCTAAATCAATCAATTCTTAATCCATTCTGACATAAAATGTCAGATTGAATTAAATGCAACCCATTACATAAGAAGAGCTGTGCGAATGATTAACGCAGAAACTCGTTCTGCTTGTGTTTTATGAATAAATTCCAATGGTTTATGAATAAGGCCCATTGGTTTTTATGCATGTCTCTTTTTATGCATATGTATGCATTTGAGTGTGTGCGTATCAGCCCAGCTCTGACTCACTGTCACAAGATGATTATTCATTCTGAAAGTGTTTCTTTCCCGGTGTTTTATGCATCAACACAATTAAAAAGACAGCAAGCAAAACAATCTGACACCAGAAACTCCATGCTTCAACCATCTCCACACGTTCTACATTACCACACCTTTTCCCTGCACAGGGAGGCTGGACTTGGCCGTACAGATATCCTCAATTCTGGGAAAAGAGTTTGAAATGGTAATTCAGTGAATACTAAATTTCTCTTTCTCTTCTATAACAATAAGACTCTTTCTGTGCGGGCCATGCAGAGCTCCAGCGGTGCCTCCCATGATGCTTGGTGTTGCAACAGCTGCCACCGTACTTCCTGTTACTGCTTTGGGGGAGGGTTTCTGCAGGCATCCACTAATGATCCTCAGACATAGGAATATATCCATGTTGTGCAACCCAGTGCAGCGAGCTTGTGCAAAGCAGACACAAACTGTTCTCACACATTTCTACAAAGTCCGGTAAACAGAAGCCCTGCCGGGAAATGTAAAAGTACCTCCAGGCCCACACTTACCCCCCCTAACACCGCCCCTCAGCCTGCAAAACAAACATCCACAGTACCTGTTGCGCAAAATTGTAAAAGACATGCTATTCCAGGGGGAATATCATCCTGACATTCACAAATCTGCTAAAATGAAGTTACTCATCTTTCTTCTCCCCTCCTTTCTTTAGAGGAAAAGTTTGAAACAATACGTGGTAAGGACATCTGTAACTAATCATCTGTAACTACATCTCACACAGGCGAAATGTACCTCGTATGGTCATGAACTGAGATTTGTTGTAAAAAAAATATGCCAGGAACTGTGGATGATTTTGCAAGGAGTAACATGAGGGAAAGGAGAAGGGAAAGTAAAAATCGCTTAGATTTCAAATTACTCACATGATCTAAATTAATGTAAGTGGAAACGGATACAGACATGCGATTAGGAATATTAGGTAGATAAGACACGGTTACAGCTACCAGTAAAGTGAAGCTTAACTATATCAGTGACAGAAACACAGGAGATTTAAGAAGGGTGAGGAGAACAAAGCTCTGAGTGTCTTTGAGACCTGGGACACGCCGGTGGGATTCTAATGAATGGACAACTCTTTCAACAAGGCTAGAGTTAGGCGAGCTCTCAGATGTATGGAATATGAAACATGCAAGGAAAATGATGATCCTGTTACAATGTTCGCTAAAATTATGCATATAATAACTGCAAAAATAAACGAAGATTAGGAAAATAACGCAAAAACAGTCTGGTCAAAAAACTTTCTTCAAAATCTCTTTCTTTGCGTTCAATTCATACAGGTTTACTACTACTTGAGGGTTAGTAAATGATGACAGAATTTTCATTTTGGGTGAACTATCCCTGTAATATGATGTTGTTAAAACTGTAAAAATGGCCACTGGAAGTCCTATAAAGCTCAAAACCATTATATCAGCCAATATTTGGCTTTTGGTAAATCTAAATGGTCACTATAAGCTATTCACATTTTTCTCCACATAAAAATTGTGTAAAAATACTGGAAAGGGCTACGGGGCAATTGCCAAGCAGCTTGGTGAAAAAAGAACAACTGTTGGAGCAATTTTCAGAAAATGGAAGAGGCTAATGATGACTGTCAATGTCCCTCGGACTGGGGCCCCAAGGAGGATCTCTCCTTGTGGGGTATCAATGATGCTAAGAGAGGTAAAGAATCAGCCCAGAACTACACGGGAGGATCTGGTCAATGCCGTGAGGAGAGCTGGGACCATCGTTTCCAAGGCTACTATCAGTAATACACTTAGACGTCATGGTTTTTAAATCTTTCATTGCACAGAAAGTCAGCTCATGTCCAGGCCCGTCTGAAGTTTGCCAGAGACCATCTGGATTATATATATTGGGCAAAAACCTCCTTTCCTCAGTCAAAGCATTAAAGGTGGGTTGTGGCTGGGTCTTCCAACATGACACTGACCCAAAGCACACAGCCAGGAAAACCAAGGAGTGGCTCTGTAAGAAGCACATCAAGGTTCTGGAGTGGCCTGGCCAAATGTTTTTGTAGAAAGCATTTAGCGAGAAAGAAATAAAAAGATGTGCAGTGCTGTGAAACCTAGTAAAAGCAAGCGAAAACACCAGAAATATATACAGGAAGACACATCAGTCACTTCAAGACTGACTGAAGACACCAGCAGATTCTAGAGCTCAGATACATCTGGACTAGAAGTGGGTCACTCTTAAACCTGCAAGACAGCCATTACACAACCAGCAGCAAAGACGTCCTAAACCAATGAAGTGTCGTTACACCCTCAAGCATGACTAAGAGAGAACTGATATGTGCTACCCAGGTTCATCAGCCACAGCGAGGACGCCCACTCGCCCACCGGCCCTCCTCATATATGATGATGAGTTTGTGTGTGTGTCCTGCTCTGTTTTCAGCCTTTTAACGGGGGATAGCGGTCACAGGGCACATCTGGAGTGCTCATCTGCCCGGCATGCAACAGTTATAAATCACTCCCCCTCTGACTGGGCCATATGCAATCCAATGCAGCATCATTACCGCACAGCACCCCCAGCATCACATAAAGCAAATATCTGTAGCATATAGGCTCATTAAAAAGAATCATCCATCTACTGTCCATCCATTCCTCCCGCCTTTCCAGCAAAATGGCCACACAGAGTCATTAGGGATGTGACTGTAATAACAGTTGTCCTATACACACTGAAGAGAGGAGGCTGTTGATTTATAGGTCCAGTTAGAGGGAGATCAGAACTTTGATAACATATAATTATCTCAGCCCTGGTGGCGTAGGGCCTCTGGACATGGTGTAATTGAACAGGGATGCTCTGATTTATGACCTCTTTGAGGAAGTTTTGCGGCTGGTTTTGTAAAAGGCCTGGGAAGCTACATAATTGGTGGCGTAGGTGCTCGGAGCATTAAACCTACAGTGAAGCAGAACAGAAGAGATTTGCTGTCTTTGAGAGCATCAAAGATCGATATCAAAAGACAGTGACAAAGCATTCAGAGAGTTAATGTCTCTTTAATAGGGCTGTTTTGAACCATACTGTACCTTTAAGACTCCTATATGCAACTGACTAGGTTTAGCATCAGTAAATCAGTGAACAAATCATTAAGAATAGTTCGAAACAGATCAACAAATTTAAAAGCATGGTTCACTCATGAAGCACAGGTAACGATTGGTAACTGTTTAATCAAGAATTTGACAATTTTAACAATTGTTAAATATTAAATCGACAGGTATTTGGAAATAACCGGTTTTCCGCATAAGTCTGCTGATTACGATCCATTACTATACACTATATACTGTATATTAATATACACAGTACATACACATATTACAAATAATTATTTAGATGTGATTAATCATGATTATATGACCTAACCTGCACTTATAATTACAAATTAAACTAATAATTAAATTCTTCAGTATTAAGATTATTATTCATTAATTTAATAATAATATATAAATAATTATTCATTATATAATGGTAACATGCTAGAAAATGACCACTTTCGGGAAATGTCCACTTATCAATAACATGCACATAAGCACAATATTTAGTACCCTTGAATCATTAGGGTTATTGCATAAAAGATAAGGTTAAATCTGCATTATTTAACTCCGTCTAGAACTTTTATAAATAACATTTCTGTTATTTCATTTAAAACATCAAAAATATATGTATTTATATATATCATGCATTCAAGCTTATTTTAGTGAGGTGCAATGAAGGTTTCATTTTCACCTAATTCCAGCAAAACACTTTTTTTTATTCCAATACGCTGCCAAAATATGTTTGAAGCTAAGAACATGATTTATTTGTAAAGTCTTTAAAAAAGCACATAAAGCAAGAAATGTTACAACAACTAAAGATGTCCACTTGCATTTGTACGGCTAAAATGGCAGTGACATAAACATGATGAATTTCAATGTTTTTTGTAAAATAACTGCTAAAGTAAAACAGACTGTCAGCACAATAACTAAAACACAGTCATAAAAAATATAATATATAAGCAAACTATACATGTTTATAGTGTTTAAAGCATTTTTATCTTAACTCTTTTTGTACACACATACATTTATATGTGTGTATATTTAATATGTATATTAAATTTAAACACACATAAAATATAATATCTATATATATAATATAATTTAAAATATTTAGATGTATTTGCATGTCTATATTTACATTCATTGAATTTATCTTATAAATAAATATATTTAATTTATAAAGGTAACATATTTTCTGAAATAAATACATGCAAGTATGTGTCTTTTTTATATATATATATATATATAAATTAAATATATTAAATATATACAGTACACACACATATTACATAAGCAAAGACTTATTTTGAATGCAATTGTTTGACACTACACACACACACACACACACACACACACACACACACACACACACACTTGTTTATACATGCACAAATTACACACACATATATTTATCTATATATATTGTACACCACTATATCTGGGTGTTGACAACATGCCATGCTGTAAAATGCAGCCCAGCATTATTTGGTGCCATGTCAGCTTGCAATTCCATTGCAAGGAAGTTTTATGGAGAAGTACAGTTCATCACTTCCCTCTTTTTCCCCAAAACTTGTGTTCATGACGCACTTTGTGGCTTGACTCATTTAAGCCCTGCAGACTGGGGTGTCAAAACCTTGGAAAAGGCCTTTTAGCCGTCAACATACAAGGGAAATATTTTCCTACATTCTACAATAAAAAAACCTGTAGTATGTTTAACCTTGCCTGAACGCATCTCACAGTAGAAACAAAACCACACCAGTTGGCAAATAAAACAGACCTAATAATACAGAAACTACCTACAGGGCAGGAATGTCTATGTGATGTAACAGTTGATGTTATACGTTATGAAAGGTGTCGTAGCAATTGCTGCAACGGTTTCGGCAGAAAACAGTGTATCCATGACATCCTAAATCAGTTATTTTGTTATGCAATCTAGAACAAACACGTCACTGTCGGGATGTCACTGCAAAGGGCATGTCATCAGACACTAATTATATGTTTTCCAGACAAACATTAAGACTAATCAGAGTGAGCACAATCAAAAGTAATAAATACTGACATAAATGCGTAAAGACCTTTCTCTGTTACCACAGATGGGAAACTGGCCAAAAAACGCGTCATGAGAACAGTGCACAACAAAAAACCCTTCCTTTTGTCAATAGAATGGAACTTCTGAACTTTTAAAATGCATTCTGGACACTCTTTTAGTTAGAGAAAGATGGAGAAGTTAAAAAAATAAATAAAAAAATCACCATGACAGTAAGCAGACTCTATATTTGAAGTCTTAGTCATCAAACCTTAACTCTCCTTGTAGAATGGATTTGGATCATCATGGTCCGTTCCTCACAAAATAACACATTTTAAAACACAAGAGTCATAGACTGCTTTTGTATACTTTTACAGTTGTTGTTTTTTTTACTTTCACACCTTAGTTTTTAAATAGGCATGGCAGATTGTAAACTCTGAAATGTGTTCGACTCTCTCGCCATTTACCTACATGCAAATCGGGGGCGGGGCTAAACAGGCAGCGATGTAGAAGCAGGCGCTGATCACCTTCTGTGGAGGCGGTGTTTAGCCACACTATTACATTATAGAGAGGTACATTCGACCACTCTTCGAATCCAATGTAAGCAGTTTTTAAACCAATTAAAATGATTTCAGTTCTAAAACTTAAATTTTGATTTCTCAGTTCATGACCCCTTCAATCAATCAATCGTTTTGGCAGTTTGAATGCATTTACAATTACTGACACTGGTTAGATAAGAGCAGCAAGCAAAAACCTCTTCTGTAAAAAAACCTTCTAAAGAAATTACACATTTCTAAAGTTTCGAGTCCTGAAAAAAAGACTACACTTTTATTTAGCAAAGATTCATTAAATTGACCAGAGTTGACAATATAGACTTTTAAATGGTTACAAAATGAATGAATTCTGTTTCTTTGACACTTCTTTTCATCACAGAATCCACAAAGTTGTTTAAGCACAACAACTGTTTACAGTAATGGTAATAAAAAATGTTTCTTGAGCACCAAGTTAGCATGAATGATTTCTAAAGGATCATGTGCCACTGATGGCTGGAGTAATGGCTACTGATAATTCAGCATTAACAGTTTAAGAAGCTTAAATATAAAAGAGCTATTAATTTTGTAATTCTTTTAATATTAATGTTTTATTGTATTTTTGATCAAATAAATGCAACCTTTAGCAAGGGACTTCCTTTCAAAAAGATATGCACCCTATGCTTGCTGCGATAGTGTTGGCGGTGATTTAGCACCATCCCTCACCATCATTTTGACTTTTTATATCAATAAAAAAAAAGTTTGTTTAGTTAGAGAACAGACACTACAATTAAACCTAAATGCAACGCAGCACACAGAACGAAGGACAGTCGCGCATCACAGATCAGATCATTTATCACTTGAAACGAGCGAGTCGAGCTGACAAACAAGAAGAGAGACGCGAGACAGACAAGACCATGGAAGAAGAGTTTCAAAACAAAATGTAAAAGCGCCTGTTTTAAAAAATGTATTTTAAACAACCTGTTGAGTTCTGCCGTTAATCTAAGTGATATTGTAAGTTTTTTAAAACATTTGTTTCTCCTTTAATTGATTCCATGGTATTTTCAGATTTTTTGTTTATTTAAACTATGTATTCTTTTTTTTCATTGTTTTAGATGAAGGTTCGTGCCTCCAAACTTTCTTATTCGTAAAGCATTCAACATTGTATAGTCTTAATGATTATTTGCTCCTCGTTTTGATTTGTAGTTTTGTATAGTACTTATTTAAATCTCTAAGTTACTTGTTATTTTATATTAGGCATATAGCATTGTGTATTTTTATTTGTTTTGTTAATACACGTTATGTCGTATTTTATTGTTGCTTGAATTGAATTCAAGCATTTGATGCCCAATTGTCGCTAACTTAAAAGTAAAAATAAAATGCGAACAGTGCTTTTACAAGCTATTTAAGTGAAGGAAAGTGAGGGAAAGAGAAAACCGCAAATTAACTAAAAAGCAATCAACTACTTGGAAACGAACTGCCACTAACTTAAAAAGTGAAAGTAAAATGCGCACAGCGCTTTCAGGCCATTTAAAACTGAAGGAAAAGATGAAAAACGGTGGGAACATTTGCTCACCATGACAACCCTAATGCACCCCACTCCTGAATGGTAGCGTAAGTGATAAGGGTCTCAAATGAGGTTTTGTAAATAATGACAACTAGATAAACTATTAATTTGGCAGCACAAATCTTCAATCACAGGCTCAACTCAAACCAGGAAGCTCTTCTAATTATTTCTTGCAAACCATGAAGGCCTTAACAAATAAATTTGTACGTTCTTTGTTTTTAACATTCATGTAAAACACACAAGTAAGAATATGGTACTGACGGTGCAGGCTGAGGGAGATGTTGATGGTCTTCTCCTCCGTGAAGCTCTTGGCATTGGGGAATTTGGCACACTTGAGTTGGGTGGCAGCGGGGGAGTCTCCCATGTGGATCCAGCACACGGTCTCCTGGCCGTAGATGAAGTCCATAGCAGTGGTCTGCTTTGTGTTGATGGAGATGGGATTGGCTCCGCTCAGAGAGGTGGCTTGGATGTTCTGTGAGTTAGCTATGAGGAGGAACGGATGCCGATCTACAGGATCTTAAACATAGAAAGGAAAACACGGCCCTTATTAAACCAAAGAGATCTAACCACACATTGAGCAAGACAAAAAAAGACCTAATGATCAGCAGAAGATATGTTCATTCCTTACCGTTCTTGGCCTTGCAGGATCGGTTGTCTGGTTGAGGCAAGTAGCCCTCCACACAGCTGCAGGTGTAGGAGCCATCTATGTTTGTGCATGTCTGACTGCAGGTCCCGTACACTGCACACTCGTTAAAGTCTGACGCAGAGAAAGCCATGTGTTTCCCAATCTATACTTCTATAGTCATCACTCAATTAAAAAATCATAAAGACCTTCATAGCTCACCTTTGCATGTCTTTCCATCTTCTCCCACCTCATAGCCGTTCTTGCAGTAGCACTTTGGACCCGATAGTGTCACTGAGCAGTTGTACTGGCAGCCCATGGTGGTACAGTTATGAGCATACTCTATAGCACAGGAATCAGAGAGAACAGACAGTTAGTAGAGAAACATCCACATCCAAATGAAATATTGGAAGATATTAAATAACTATAATGTAATGTAATGTAATGTAATGTAATGTAATGTAATATAATATAATATAATATATGTGTTAATTAAAAAAATAATTAAATAATATTTTTTTTTTAAAAAATAAATAAAAAGTTTAAAATAATAAAAAGTAAATAATATAGGCCTAAATGCAACAATAAGAATGGATATTTAAAAAAACAATATATCAGCAATAACAAAAACCATTACTTAAATGTGCAATAATTATTATAAAAAAAATTTTTATGACACATTCTGGGTAAGGATGAACCATTTTAAATATATACGGGCTACTGTCCTTAGTATAATAGTCAAATATAAAAAACATTAAAATTATTGTGATATTCACATTGATAATGTTATATCAGTCACAAAAAATTATTCAATATATTGTTAACATTAAAAACACTGCCCAGCATTACTTTCAACAAAACCAGGCCAGTTTAGCTCAAAATTGGTTAAGCAGTTAAGTTTTTTTTTCTAGGTGACAGTTTACCACATTAACCAGACCATCTTGACACCAGCCCCAATCAAGTTTACCTACAACTGGTTGGCCAACCACCAAACCTTAGTAAGAGTCTCTCTTAAATACGTACAAAATGTGACACTTGGTACTTGATACTTGTGAAAACGGCTTGTCGTATGTGATTTCCATTGGTGCGGTGTACAGTGAAAAGCCTTTAATGCTCTTAGGACCTGAGGTGCCTTTAGGACCTCTTGGCAAAATATGAAAGCGTAAGAGGGGCTTCACTGCTTAACCAACCAAAAACATATACACACATTGCGTATGATTAAAAGGTTTGACTGGACACAGATGAGTGCACTTAGTTTTATACTGTGGGTATTGCTGTGCAGCCAAACACTGTATCACTGTCCACCAACCTCTGCGTGAACTCAGACTTTGGCTCTGCTCAGACAAAAAAACAAGTCTCCACGTGCCCACCGGATACACACAGGTCTGGGAAAGCCACATCCATCAAAACAGCGATTTCGTCTGATATGTTAATGTGGGAACGGTTCAGGGAAGTACAAAATCACAATGGTAATATTTACTTAAGGAGCTCCTTTATAATCCTACAGGATTTTGATACCGAGAACATCCGTCTCAGAAAGCTGACAGAGCTAAATACACGTGTAAATATGATCCGAAGAGGCTGTTAGGTTCATCACGACACAACCGCTCAACTTCAAATAAAAAACGTTTTAGTTAAAGTTATTTCACACGAAAATCTGATCATTAACGATCGCCGGTGATGCATTTAACAGTGAAAATCTGCTGTAAAGTTGTTTGTTTTTTATAATAAACTGTGAAATAATTACATTTATTTAAAATATATATTCCTTTAAAGGCAAAGCTGAATTTTCAGCAGCCATTTCTCGGGTCACCAGTGTCACATGATCAAAATGATCATATAGATGAAACAATGCCACCATAAGGCATCCGGTCAGTAATGATTTGGAGAACCCACAGTGTTCAAGTCCTATTGGCTCAAAATGCATTGCAACTCTCCTCATTTCTGTCCTTTCTTTCTCCTACAGAGACTTAACCACACAAATGTACGAACAGGGACAATGAGAGTCCTCATCACACAAAAGCCTGTGGCACTGAGGGGTACAATGGGGCTATTGTGGAATGTGTAGAGAGGAAGATGTGCAGGCAAAACACTACGGCCTGTATCGAATCAATTCCCCCATACCATCCAACCACAGCTCATACACTGACCTCACACCCACAAACTACTCCAAACAGAGCTGAGGGGGTTTGGGCATAACACTGGTTACCCTAAAACTGCTAGATCTAGACAGTCTGCAAACATTTTCTGTATTTTCTACACTGATTTTAAAGGTTGTTATTTTGAGAGTGTACCCAAAAGGTTACATTCTGAAGTAGTTCTAAAGCTGTAAGAATTTCTTTCTCTAGCTTAATACAAAAGAAGATATTTTTGGAGAATGTTAGTAACCAGTTTCTAATCCCTATAAAATTTAATAGCATACTATGGAAGTAAATGGGGATCAGCAAATGTTTGGTTAACCACATTCTACAAAATATATACTTTTATGTTTAACAGAAAAAATTGGTTTGGAACATTTTGAAGGCAAGTAAATGATTACAGAATTTTCACATGCTTTCATAAATGTGGTTACAAAATGCAATAGTTGTAAATATGCAAAGTGTGACATAACATGTGCAGGACTTTCTGCAGTCACAGATCTGACATGGACCTAGTCATGTCACATCATTAAAAGGAATGTTGGTTAAATTCAGTTCAGCAGAAGCGTCTGAAAATCTGCTGAGAGTAAAGGATTCAAATGGAAATTTACACGTCACCCGTTGATGTCAATTGTATCAACACTGGGTTTCTTTTCGAAGTCTAAACAGTTTCTGAGGTAGGCCACAAATGTAGTCAAAAAAAAACATTAATTTGACTATGATAACACCTTTAGTGTTTCTGAACCAGGGGACCGGGATCCACTGAGGACCTCAGCAAGCTTCGAAGGGGCCAGAAGGTGACAAAATTATTTAAAATAGAACAAACACTACAATACGCCAATACAAAACTACTAAAAACAAAACTACTAAGAACCAGAACACCCACAGCCCTGTAAAACATCTTGGGCCTTGAAGTTAAATAGTTTCTATTGATTCACTGGATAATGCTCTTTTTCAAGAGATTCCGCAAAAATGGGAATTGTCCACACCCACTAAGATCCTGGGAATATTCTTTTAAACAGGAATTTACCTCCAATTGGCAAGAACAGTCTTCAATTCCCACAGCCATGCCTTGCCTTGTGGGTATTCAGATTGGTATGCAACCCACGTGTTTGTGGTTTATTGTGGCAACGAAAATGATTTTTTCAAGGATCATTTCAAACAACCGTAAAAGTACAGCCAACATTCCATTATAATTAACACCAAAGTGTTTTAAAAAAAAATAGAACGAGAGGAAAAACAAAGAGCAAGACAGAGAAGGTTTAATACCACACCACAGGATCTTTCGAAGATGACAGCTACAAAAACACTGGCAGCCAGACCTAAAATCAGTATTCGACCGCACCATATGCGAACCACTCAACCTGTTACAGCACTACCATTAACAGCAGGTCCAGGATCAGATCTGTTCCTTATGTCTGGAGCAGGAAAGCTTCCTCAGAAACATCTCGTGTTACTAAACATCCAACTCGCTCGTTCTCAAGCACAAGGACACACATCCTGTATGCTCCATGAGGAGAACAGGAAATGGCTGAAAATGTCATGCTTGCCATTTTGGTACTTGTGATTTCCATTAATATTTTAGTTAGTGAGTGGGAGATCAGGCCAGTGTTTGGGAATAACTAACTATATGCAGAGATGCTACTAGCTTAACTGCATTTTTCAGTAGCTCGACAGCATTGAGCACAGCTGTTCCAGTAAAAGTTGGCTTATACAACAAGTAGCGGTAAAGCATTACAAAACGCTACATCACTGCATTTGTCAGATTTACTCACATAACAGAGTAAACTAAGGCACTAAGCAAACACATTCTTAAACAGCTTTGGGAGGTCATTTCAATGAGTCAGTCGATTCAGACTGCTCCATTTAAATGTGCTGGTAAAAGGTGATTCATTTTTGAGATTACTCACTTGTTTTTTAATAACTCACTGTGCACTATTTTATATATAAATAATACCCAGTACAACACTGTATAATTATATATATATATATATATGGTTTTTTTGTTTTTTTTTAAGCACCTAATTTATATCCAGATAAATTCTGCTCTTTTTAAGTAAATGATTGAATCTTATAATTATATTCGATTTCATAATTTTTTTTCCGGATTAATTTGATGAATCAAATGTTAAAAAGAACAACAGTATGTCTTTGAATTAGAAATGTTTTGTAACTTGTAAAATGTCTTTACTGTCATTTTTGATCAATGTAATGTGTGCTTGCTTAATAAAGAATTACAAATATTTCCTGACCCCAAACTTTTGAATGATAGTGAATAGTAGTTGCATTTAAAGGGCACCTATTGTTCTCCTTTTTACAATGTGCCTGTGAAGTTTTAGCTCAAAGTGCCCAACAGTTCATTTATTATATAATTTTAAAAATGCCTATTCTGAGTGGAAGAAAAAAGAAACACACTGTTTTTGTGAACGTCTCTTTAATTGCTAATGAGTTGCTGCTCCTGCCTCCTTTTCCAGAATAGAGCTGTGCCTTTAGTACTACCGTACCCTTTGAATGTTCCTTGTCTGTTCGATTATGTCATTAATTGATCTTTACCTCACGTCTATGCCATATGTACATGTACAAACTACTACTACATATACTTTAAACATTACTTTGGTGTAAAGCTGCTTTGCAATGATATGTATCAAGAAAAGCGCTATACAAATAAATTTAAATTGAATTGAATTTAGTGCTCGTACCTCATATACACTGCCAAAAAAAACATCTGTTTGGTTTCACCTATCTAGTTGAAATAATGCATTTAAAACAACACATTTTACAGATTATGCAAGCAGCTTGTTCTGAGATACTTATGATTTATGGGGATTTAAGAAAAAAAAAAAAAAAAAGGAGTGGGTGGATTTTTTTCATTAAAGGGTGGTTGTGTACACATACAGCCAACATATTTCTGTTCAAACACCATGTAAATGAATTCTGCATAATAGGTGCTTTTTAAATTAGTATCAACACTGTGTAGACTGTCCAAAAATGCATTCTGGATTTAGTCCTAGTGGTGAAAGAAATGAAAAAAAAAAAAAAACAACCATGAACCCCTTCATGGCACTTTATAATACACTTTGCAGCATGTTTGTGTGTAATATTTCTCACGTCTCAGATCTTGCTGTCTGTCTTGTTGGCAGGTCTGTTCATGCTTGCGTGCATGTGTGTGTGTGTGTGTGAGTGAGAGAGAGAGAGTGCATATGCGTGTTTGTAATAACTGAGAATGGGGGGGGATTTCTTTCTGACAGAAAGAGTTGTCACAGGTCGGAGGGTAGATGAACTTCAGCTTCGGTCTATGTGTGTTTGTTCAAGAATGATTAGGAAAGATATGAGCAAACCTTTCAGCAAAAAGCAGTTTTTAGACATGCACACACACACAAAAACAACAAATGTTAAGGTTGACTGACTCCAAACTAGACAAAACCTCTTATTGTTTGTGAACTCAAATGGCTGAAACCAAAACAAAAAAGTGACATTAATTATCCTATTTATCTAAGCAGTACACCGTCCAATCAATACTCCTGATCACCCTTCCCAGTTCTGTCACAATAACACTGAGCCAAGCTCATCCATCAGTGCAGTAAAAACATTGTGAAGCCCTACAGCGGAATAGAAACAAATGGATAAGCCATTGCCCAAAATGATATGCTGTTGCCAAAGCTGAACACAGATAAAGTTGAAAGGCACAGTGGAGTTGGCCAATAGCAGTGCAAAGTTCTATTTTAAAGGGCTAATCGTTCTTGTAAGTGCTGCGTATTTGCAGAGCCTCCTGTGTGAATAGGTCAGCTAAACATGAGCAAACATGAGAAATAGGCGGCTAATACGAGGCTAACAGAGGCATAACACACGATAAACACAGGCACCGTGACCACATTAGCAGATAAAGTCAATGAAACTGCATTTGCCAACCATTTCTCCTATATTTCTGAAACAAACAGGATGTTCAATGACGAAAAAATAGGACAGCAGAATAGTGAAAAGCAGTCCGGTTGGATATGATGATTTATATGATGAGGCTGAGCAAGCTAATATATTTGGGTGAGAGATTATGAAGACAAAACAAAACATGAAACTGATTTATCGTGTACAAGAAGGAACCTGCATTAAGAAAGTAAATAGGGTCATTTTAATTTCATGCTGATTTATTAGTGAATTATGAGAAGATTAATCTACAGTTCAAAGTATGGAAGTCAAACTCTAAAATAGTATTCAGATACTTATATGTATTTATGCAGCATTTATTTGATCAAAAGTACAGTACAAAAAAGGAACAGTGTGAAATATTATTGCAATTAATTTTCTATGTTAACATATTTTAAATTGAAGTTTTAATCATAAATACTCCATATGATCCTTCAGAAATTGTTATAATATGCTAATTTGCAGTTAAAATAACATTTGCTTATTATAATCATCTTCAAAATAAAAAACTGTTGTGCTGCTCCTTTTATTGAAAACGTTTTATGATTCTTTGATAAATGGATAGTTTAAAACAGTTAAAATATATATTAAAATATATATATTAAAACAATATATATGCAATTCCTTGCAGAACAATATTATTTCTTTTTAATCTGTCCCCAAACATTTAAATATTAGTGTAGATTGAAATTACATTAAAAGAGGCAATAAATATTAATTTGGTAGTGCTAACAATGAATAATGAACATGAAACAACTGCAACAAAATAAGGGGCAATAATATTAAAGAAGGTTGGTAATGAAGACTAATGACTAATGAAGACAACTAATGACTAATCACACTTGCCAAAAAGGGCTGATGATGCTACTCAATAATGCTAATAATGTACATTAAACCAAAAAAACTCAACAAAACACTTTTAAATGAGGACATGAACTGCTAACATAAAATCAAACTTTGCGACTCGAAATAGAAAGACTGCAAATTGTGAAAAAAGCTAAACTAAAGTAACACATTAGTGCAGTTAGCTACTTCCACTATTAACAATTCACTTAAATGACTATCGTTAGCAAAATGAATTCTACATTGTAAGCATGCACATACACCAAGTCCTACAAAAGCTATACACCTATTTCTTGACGTAAAAAAAACGGGCACAGAAATTTATAAATTCTATGGGTCTAGCTTCTGGGTCTCTTCCATATCCAGCTATTTGTAACTGTACAAAAAAGGTTCATTTTGCTGCAATATGTTGAAAAACGTTTTGTCTCGTCATAATATTTAAATTATGAACACACTGGTTTGTAGGGTGAACAGTTTTAGCGTTTACGGCACGTAGATATTCTCCCTGTTATTAATCTATAGCGGCTAATGAACCGGAAGTCTCATCATAAGACATACTTCCTCACTGAATAGGGCTGATAATAGTAATAACACTATACGCAATGCTCTGCCTTCTTTCAAAAGCTGTAAATGTCACCCGCTTTCGCAATCTTATCTTTAACATCTCTTCCAGTAAAACAATTTAGTGTTCTGCAAAAAAAAATTCCTTCACTCTGTTTCGAAATAATCCATTTCCAAGAGCCCAGAAGAAAAAAAAAATTTAAATAAAAGGAAATTTGCAATTAGAACTGGCCAGAGACATTTTTGTACAAATTGTCAGTGCAGCTTACGGTTTAAAAATGATAAATCTCCACTTCCTCGACAGAAAATTATTTTGGGAGGCCTGACAGTTTTTGGCCCGTGTCTTCACAGCGGGAGGAACTGGACAGACCTTGAAACATCTCCGAGAGGCTTTAGTACAAAATGATTAAATCAGGACTGCGGGGAGCCAATTAAATCTGCCAGGAGGGAAACCACAATCAAACCGGTTCCCAGCTCAGTGAGGGGTTGAAATTACAAAGCCCAGGATAAGATGATCCAGACTAGCATGGGCACAGCTGATATCAGAGGTCGGCCGTTCCCATCACTGATTTCTTGATGCTGCATTGTTAACATAGCAGCCAGATGTATCACACAAAGTAAATAATTCAATACTGCCTCCCTCTTGTCCAACTTGTCAACAAATCTGTGATAATTACTTAGAAATATAGACTAACAAAGTGTGTTTTGAAAACACTGGAGTTGAGTTTCTTGCACAATCTTCTCGTCTGTTTAGGGGAAACAGCACGATGCTTGTGAAACGCTAAACCTCTCTGTGGAAGCAGGAGCAAGCAAACATCCAACAGGAAAGGCATGTGAGCATATGTTTGTGTGCGTTCTGTGCATCTGAACGCGAGGGGTTTGTGTGGAAGAGTGGGTGAGTGTTTACCTCTGGGTTCAAAGGGTCGGCATTTGAGCCGGAGGACAAGTAAAGTGTGTGTGTGTCTAGGCTCAAAGCGATGGGTAGACGCCAGGTCAGGAAGGTACATTATTTATTATTCGGCCTTTAAAACCTCAGGCCCAGACTGTCTTTCTTACATTCCAGCAGTATAGAATGATAGCAGCGGATAGACCTGGGCTAACATTACGGGGATTTATTTGACCCCAAAGACTAAGCCTTCCTTTTGAAATGAGATTATCTGTCAGTCTAAGCAAAAATACTAAGCAGCACAACTGTTTTGAAACCTACTCAAGCAATGGCATAGAAATTGAACGATAATATTTTGATTGAACTGTCATAGACAACATTAGACAGCAATTGCAAACCATAAACTTGTGTAAACCCAAGTACATTTTCATATGGCAACTTTTTCATTGTGAGATAATGTAGAGTGGGTCTGGATATGATCCACTGGGATTCGACTGGATTTGTGAAAAGTGCACATATGAGGGTATTTGTCCTCCAACTACATTCACAAAGAAAAATAAGCAATATTAAATGTTTTTTGAGCAACTAATAATGAAAACTAGAGTAATGCCTTCTAATTTAGCTTTGCTATCACAGAAAGAAATTATATTTTGCAATGTATTGAAATATAAAATAATATTTTAGACTGGAATATAATGCAAAACATTATAAGATTACATTTAACTTTAATATTATTCATAATATATTATTATATAACTTCAACCATGTTGTAAATAATGCTCCCAAAATTAGTTAAAGCCAGGAATTCACTACAGTACATGACTTTAGCCCAGATTTACATTCTGGAAGAGGCAAAACTAGTTTCTTAAACTGAATTTGACTGAAAACGACCATAGTGTATGATGGACACCGACTCTGATTTGTTAACATTGGACTATGATCTCATCCAGTAGAAAAATGAATGTATAAAGCAAGGTTTTCTCTATAAGCATATACAAAGTCATCAATACCCAGTGTTTTTTAAAGACACTCCTCTAGTGTATTTCAGCCTGGGACCTATACATATCTATGACTGTACCTGCATGAATTGTCATGTGACATGCTTTTTTGGTTGTGAAGCATAGACGGAGATCGTTACAGGACCTAAAACTAGCACTGATTAAGTGAAACTTGACAAAAAAGACGATAAAAAATAAGTTAAGTAAGTTCAGTCTTTGGTTTATAATCAGACTTTGTCTGCCCACATGTTACCTCGACAGTGTGGCCCCTCATCACGTCCATCCGTGCAGTCCGGGACGCCATCACAAAGCTTGCTCAGGTGAATGCACACATCTGTTCCTCGACACTCAAACTCATTGGGAGGGCACTGTGACACCTGGGTGTGATGGCCTGCAAAGGTACACAGCAAACAAACACAAGTTAACACACTGCAACGACACATAGAGATGCAGCGCCATTCAACCGCTAGCTTAACAACACATATCTATTTCTTTTCAAACGTTAACAAAGTTAACACCTGAGTGATGCAACGCATAATAATTTGCACACTATAGTGACAACGGACTCATAATGTGGTAGGGTGTGAGAGCATGTGGATGTGAGTTTCAGACCATCGGTAAATATCTATTGCATCCTTACTAGCTATAAAATGTGGTTTTCAATTGGTGAATTTGGTATCATATTAGTTTTATGCAAGTATAATTTATATACTATTGTATTTTGAATTTTATTTTTATATTTTCAGTTTTGTTTTTAGTTTTAGTTAGACTTCAACTTCTTCTATTTTATATGGTTACTAAGTGCTCCATCTAATACAGCTTTATTTAATATTTTTTGTGGTTTTACTTTATTATACATACAACAGTGTTCCAATAGTCTATTATACATTATATTTACAGTCTCAGTAACATATTCCAGACGTTAGAAGAGCAAAACTCAATGCACGCCAAACCAAAAGTCTACCAAGACACTACAAATTCCTTGTCTCCAGTGTAGTTAAATAAAACACACAATCACAAGTTCAAATTAGACAAGAACAAAGAACTATTGTCTTTTGTTTTAAAATCTTATTGGTAAGAGTACAACTAGCTCTCTCTGCTCTGAAAAAAAAAAAAGGCGAACAAAAACCACTTAGAGCGTCGCTATTGGTCAGAGCCATGCAGCCCACACGGCAAAGAAAATTGTTTGTCTTGGATATTTTTCTTCCACCTCCTCTTTCTTTCTTTCCCTCCACCTCTACTCATAACATCTGCTGACCCATTTTAGAAAAACACAAAAAAGGAGGGGGAATTGGCCTCCCATATAGAAGTGAAGCAGTCTTTTAGCCGGGTTAACGCCCCTCACATTGCACCACGCGACTGTTTCTGAAGGTCCATTAGGTTTTTCTGCCTTCTTTATAGCACATATGTGAGTATCTTCTGGGATGGAAATGAAGTGCTTATTTGGTTCATTAAAGCTTGGCAAAAACAGTCTGGAAAAAATCTTTCAGTGGGAGGCCCCAACAGAGCTTTAATTTTATACCAAGGGCAACATCATAGCTCTGTTCCAAAACCTAGTGAGCTGTCTATGTAGGAAGCATGTAGAATGTTCCAAATCAGTTATGAGGTTCTATCTCTACCATAGAAGGCACCAGCCTATGTAGGAAGCTCACCAATTTTTGGAACAGACCAATGAATGAAAATCTACTTTAGATCAAAATATATTTTTAAGCAACGGCGTAAAAACAGAATAAAAATATTTTGAATGTACTGTCAAAGACAATTAAAAATTAAATTCAGTACTGTGACATTTTTATATGGAAACATAGGCTATTCATCGTTGAGAGTAATCAGAGTGGTCTGGATATGATCTATGGGGATTTAACTGGATTTGTGAAAAGTGTGCAAACGTTGGGTATTTTTCTCCACCCTCTCATGCAAGCGAAAAAAAGCTAGCACATTTTAAAGAAATATTATAACGAGCATTGTTGAATCCTGAGAAGGGAATAGGTTATCTATCCATAACAGCATAATGATTTTATACTTGTAACTCCAAAGATAACAATGAATGCCTCCATTACTGTGATGAAGCAACACCAACAAATTCCGGATCCAAACAGCCCCCATATTTCCAAACCAGGCAATTTAGTTCCAGCTGTTCCTCTTAATAATCAGGAAGGAACATTGTGTACTTCCACTTCTCCAGCTTTATATTTATAATATTTCTGATTTTTATCATATGACAACATCCATCTATCATCTGTTATGAGGGGAGTTAAACCAGTATCAGAGATTTACATAGCTTAACATAGACCAGAGGTCGGCAAGCTGGGAGACTGAAATAAATTATTCTTAAATTGTATTTTCAGCTGTAAAACTTTTTATAAATACAAAGATGATGTGCAAAGTCCTTGCATCTGAATGACTTCAGACTTCCTCTAATCCTTCCTCATGATAGTCTATTTTGTTATTTGAAGTGAATGGAAGCCAAACAAAAATATTAAGCATTGATAATAATCTCTCTCATGAACGTGCTTGCAGAGGTGCTTTCACCACAAAAACACATCACCTACACCTAAAAAAGATTTTAGTTGTTTGCTCAGTTTACTTAAATGAAATAAGCTAAAACAACACAAATCTTTAGTTTTTTACTCAGTAGTCATTTGCACTTGATTTTATTATGCTAAATTAAATCACGTTTGTAAAATATTAAGTTAACCAGTTCCCAGCATGCTTTGAATATGGATAGATCAGGAGAATAAATGTCGAAATTAAATGCTGTTTCATGTGTTTTTAATAAAGTTTGTTGTTCAGTTATATTTGACATTTTAAAAAGTCTATGTTCATGTTGATCATTCACAGAACATGTCAAATGAAATTTTAGTCATCAGTACAATTAACTTACTTTCAGTTCAAATACATCAGTTTAAATAAATGGAAATAGGTGTCATCATTTCATTAAGTTAGATCAACAAGCTTAAGTGTATCCTTTTAAAAAGATGTAACATATAATAAAAGAGCATCAATGCACATTTCTCAGTGGCCTAAAATGATGTTATAATGGACTACTTCACATCTGATTAAGGATGAAGGATCCGAACACACAAGGAAACGCATTGTGAAAAATAATATCACAGCCATCGCATTCGGACTCTAGAATTATCAAAGAGGATGTGAGAGAAAAACACAGACATGACAGATTCAGATGGAAATCACCAAGTACATCTATGAAACAAAACATTCTCTAACGACCCCCTGTAAAACTAGTCCTGGGCTTTACTTTTAGTCATTATTTAGGTAGCACACATATTCTGAATGCCTTTGGCAGAATTTAAATGAGCCGCTTTAATCTAGATTAATCTAGATTAAAAAAAATTAATCTATGCCCACCCTAAATTTAAATATAAAACAGCTATTTTACGTTGTAATAATATTTTTAAATATTACTGTATTTTTGATTAAATAAATGCAGCCTTGGTGAGCATATGAGACTTTTTAAATCCTTAAAAATCCCCAGGCTCTTTTTCTGACCCTTTCTCCGACTGTGTTTTATACTGAAGCTTTGAGATTCCCTCTCAGGGTTAGCTGGTGGGTTAGCCATTCAAGCAAAGCCTAAATCCAGCTCTTGAAGTTCAAAACATCTCTTCAACGTCTCTTTTAACTTCCGGAAAACCAGTCTAAAAGATTCTGTGACTAGAGTGAGAAGAGGCCAGTTTGAACAAAACTAATCCTAATTCTGCTTAAAGGAATAGTTCACACAAAAATGTTCCCAAACTTGTCTGAATTTTTAGGTTCTGCCAAACACAAAGGAAGATATTTTGAAAAAAAAGTTTGTAACCAGGTTTTGGGTCACCACTGACGTCCACAGTATGATTTTTTTTTTAAATGCTAAAAAAAAAAGTCAATGGTGACCCCAAACAGCCTGGTTTCAAACTTTTTTCAAAATATCTTCTGATGTCAGATTACTTTTTGGGTAAACTGCTCCTTTCCAAAAATTGTCTAGAAAGTTTTATAAAATGCAAAAGAAAGCAATAGAGGTTAATTCTGGCATGTGAAAAGCAGTTATACGAAGGAGGAAAACACAAAAGGGGGCAGACAGAGTTTTTTTTTTACTATCTGTGTGTGTGAGTGAATTGGGGGCAGATCTCTGTGATCTTTGAGTGAACTGGGAAGTCGTTGGCTGTTTGCTAACAGGAGCTCTCTCATACAGGCGACGACTGCTTCCTTCCTGCACTGTTGCCGACACCCTGAAGCAAATGCTCTAAACATAACAGAGAGCAGGGGGAAAAAGAGAAAGGGGAAATAAAGAGTACATAGAAAGGACATACACAGATAAACAGATATAGGGCAATTATTAGAGAAAACAAAAAAAATCTAACTAAAAAAATTTCTAACATTACAAAAAAACATATTTAAATACATGAATGAAACTCATAAACCCTGATAAACATGTTTAAGACATTTCAAACCAAAACAACTATAATTTTACAACATTTAAGCATAATTTTGTGTTTTTATGGTTAATCGCTTTGGATAAAAGCATCTGCAAAATGTACTACTACATATGGGTCTGTGTTGTTAATGTGTTTCTTTGTTTGCTTTTTGTATTATTTTAAATGAATGCTTATGTAACAGTACAATTAGTTACAATTTAGAGCCTTATCACAATTATGTTAAAAAAATTCAGATGAATAATGGAAAATCACTTACAGTATTTTCTTAATTAACTGAAAATAATGTACAGTAAATGCAAGCAAAATGCTATATTTTAAAAAGTAGGAAAAATGTATACTACAACATGTATATTAAAATAATAAATAAATAATATAAATTTGTGTAAAATATTTAAAAGTTACTATATTTTCAATTAAAATAGTAATTTATTTAAAAACATTTTAAAAAGATACTATTTTTAAGAAAAATAAGCAAATAAACAAACAAAAATCAATCAATCAATAAATCCTTTTCTTTTGTTTTAAGAAAAAAGTAACTAATGTATATAAACAAAATACATAAATACAAAACAATTTAGAACATAAATAAATAAAATACAAAAACATAAAATATATATATATTGTTGTTGAAAAAAACAAAAGTACCACCCCCCTTTTTCCCTACAGTTTTTGCTTATTATGAATCCACATGGTGATGGCTGAGGAAGATGACTTCCTGGGTTCATTCTGTCAAGCCGAGCTGTACTTAAGCACCTGAGAGGAGCCACACGGAGTCTAAATACTATGCTAGCAGTCTGTATGTGTGTGTGTCTAAACTCATCTTACCCTATCCTTACCCTAGTTACATAATAACCTCCCATTTGGCTTTCCTGTAGTGATTTTGTTAATTGTGTGCGAGTAAGATTCACTGTTTCCTTTCCTTCACTTAAAAGGCTTGTTTCTGTCCCTCAGTCTCATTCATGCTACTTTCAGCTCTGCAATACACACCGAGCATCCTGATAATGTCTGCCCACACTGCCCTCAGTAGTACCGTCCGACACTTCTTTGCCCTTCACATATTACAAGCATTTCTCACGTCATGTCACATAAATGCTACAAGATTCAAGAAGCATGCATGTGTATCATTTCAAAATACATAAACCACGGACTAAGGCTTAATTCCATTACAAAACAACCTCACTAAGCATTAAAACGATCTGAATTATTTATTCCTCCTCCCTTCCGCTGCTCCTTGTTCTGCGTGCTCGCCAAAAAGCTTGATACCAGAGCAAATTGGTCTTTATACAAATTGTCCTTGACCTTCCGTTATCTTTTCAGACACACTGTAGTCTCTTTTTGACACTTAATTTTATGCTGTCTTTGACCAGCTGATCCAGGGTCAGCGATGACACGCCATTAACCCAGCGTCCTTGCAAACCTTCTGTTCTCTGTAACAGATGAATCAGGTCAGACGATGAAATGAACCTCTGATCTCAGTTTCTGCGGTCCAGAATACTCATTATACCCATCAACTGACCTCACGTAGTTCATTCCTACATATCCATTCATTCACATACTCTGCTGTTAAATGTATGGCTTCTTCATGAATCTCAGCTCCGTTCTTCTTTCAGCTTCCCTCACTAAACCTTACCAAAGATTCCCTTGACAAACACTGACAGGTATTTCCAAGTAGTTTATTTTTGACCAAAAGAAAAAGACTAAAACAAAAAAGTACTGTTGCTCTGTGAAATTTCAATGCCAAAAAAATTATGTACCTTTCATTTCAGAAATTTCCAGAAAGGAGAATAAATGAATAAATAAATTGTATTTATTAGAACAAACATTTATGTGACTAGACCTTGGTTTGTTCAGATACCAGACTGGGCATATTAAGATAATCTTAATGATAATCTAAAGGATAAAACAATAAACCGTAATCGTTTTATAACGTAGACAAGATAAATGTAAAAGCTTTACAATACCTTCTTTGTTTTCCAGAAGTTCAAGAGAATGGAAACATAAAATATGTAATAAAGCGTCCACATACGCTTACATTTTTATTAACTTTTCATTTACTTATTTTACATTTCAAATCAGCGACTCACTAAATATTCTAAAAAAAAAAATTATAATTTGTGCTGTCAAACAATGAATCGCAAGTAATAAACGTATACACATGCATACATATATACACACATATATCTAGTTATCAACCTTTCATCTTTTCCTGCACGTCAAATTTTTTTAATGACCTTTTCTCAATCCAAGCAATTGCTGTAAATGACACGGACAGATATCAGTCTCCTCAGGGGCGGCTGTGGGTGGCAACAGCCTTACACAAGTGCAAATTACACTGAATAATCACTCCTCCTCACCCATTCAATCAAAGAGTCTAAAACAGCATCTGAATGTAAAAAGACAGCATTTACATACACACTCAAATGCATGCGGCCCCACACCGAGCGCTCGTTTCCCCAGAGATTTCTGGAACAAGACTAATGATTTACCAATACATTTGATTCAGTCTGTGTCTTCTTTATAATAACTATAAACACACACACACACACACACACTTCTTCCAAGGACTAAACCTGCCCCACACAGATGAAAATGTTTCGTCCACTAAAGCATATTTGTGTACATCTCGTCCTGTTTGAAATCCCTGATCACATTCATGTTGGCCACAAAAGCATTCTGTGATATTCTACACAATAACAAACTTTCTTATAGTTAATAGAATTACATAAAACAAACAAACAAACAAACAAACAAACAGACATTCCAAATGAAAACCATATCCTCCCACAGAATGGAGCTTGTAATAGGTACCTTTGGTGCCTGAGTAACAATCCTACAACAATTACCGTAATTTTGACGATAAAACACTGTAAAAATATTATGGTAAAAATCGGTTTACAGCAAGTTCCCTTAATTTATAAAGTCAAGACCTGCAACAATTCAATTCACTATTAAATGTGCAGATTTTGGGAAAAAAAAAGAAACACGATTAGAGTTTACAGTAAGACATTTCCAGAATACTGTGTGACAGTCCACATTTGATGTTTCACTGAAATACTATGTCTCTTCTTAATTTGTCTAATCAGTTATGTACATTAGGGTTTTGTTTTACATCTTATTTGGCTAAATTAATGTTTATTGTGCTATTTTAGTGTCATGTGCTTTTCCGGGATGGTGTTTTGTACATACACTCTCTAAATATGTCAGTATTTAACTGAAAAAGATACTTGTGATGAACATCAAACTTGTTTCTTTTTACCACCTGTTTTTTAAGGTAGCTGTCAGCATATTAAAATAGTTCTTTAAAAAAAAAAATGAGAGAAAGAGGTTTTCAGTACTTGGTACAATATGGTAAATTCTGGCAACAACAGCTCCTATTTTTACAGTAAACTTCCCAAATGTTTTATAATGTATTTAAATGACAAATAACGATCCTTTCTTTTTAAAAGCCATTATAAATTTACTGTTCAGTGACAGGATGGCCTGTGAAAGATGCTGTCCAAGTAGGTGGCACTTAAAGGTTTAGAAGGCAGCTAAAATGTAAAATTTACAGAACAAAATTGACAGAGAATCCGCAAATGAGAGAGGAGAGAAGAACAAAACTGGAAAAATGTCACAAAGAGAATCTGATATCTCATTTTGCGTATTTGAGTCCGCCTGGGAAAGATGAGTCAGATGAGCTCCACGGGCGTGCAGCGTGATGCCCTGACACCGCCAGACTGTGAGAGTCTGTCTTTACCTCTGGAGGGTAATTGCAGCTTAGGTAAGACACCTGGGAACAGTCGTGCAATTAAGACACAAGTCTAAATGAAAAGCGGCATGACTCACTATGATATACTTCTAGGGCTGGCTCACTGTAATGTGCTTGCACTAAGGATGGGCACCAGTACTTGCATATAGACATGCCAATTATCAAACAAGAAAATGCAATAATTCAGCAACCTGTTCATAAAAAGGTTTGGTTTCAGTCTAATCAACTGAAACAACTTATCACAAACAGATTTCTAATCTTGTAATTAAAAATCATTGTATTATTCATTTAAAAATATATTTTAACAGTGTTAAGTTATTGAGCAGATAAAATGACCATCTTAAAAAATTGACACACATCAGTGTTATCTCCACATTTAGAGATGATGCAATGGTTGACTTTTACTACAGAAGAGAGAGCATAAAAGAAATAAAGCTCTTGTCTCTTATCTCAGTGCTTTTCTAATGATATACTGACCTACTTAAAGATATAAACAAGCCCTACACTGGGCGCCAGGTTTGTTGAAATCTCTGATTTACACCCACAGAGAAAGTGAGAGGGAAACAAAAGATAGAGAAAGAAAAGGAGGGTACGATTTATTTGTTCTGGCAGCATGACACTGGTGGGAACTCAGTTTGTTAGTTAGAAATTAACCTGAACTAGACAGATGAAGCAGGAAACGAGAGCAACCTTCAAACAAACCACACACCTTCGTAGCACAACAAAACAAGTCTCAACCGAACCCTGAGCAAGAGCCACTACACTTGGGTCTGAAAGAGTGTGTTTGAGTTTTAAAACAAAAAGAATTGACAAACAGCTTCCTGCAACGTCTCATTTTATCTCTTCAATAGCTGCGATGCCGTTACATTCGGCAGACACCGCCTAGTGACTTCACAAAGACTCTAATAACAAAATGACAGTTAAGACCAGGATTAGACGTGACAGTAACTCTAAAACTAACATGCATTCTCATTTGAAATGCTGACAGCCGGTAAAGGCCTTTCTCTTGAATCTAAAGTGTTGGAAGCGGCTTTAACAAAGAGGATTAAGTGTGTAATGTGTGTAATTGGCAGAAACAGATCATGATAAATCAGAAGGTCAGAGCTTCCGACTAATGAAAAGCCCCTTTGTATGTTCAGCCAAACTGAATTAGTGGCAATGAAATTATATTAGTGGCGCTTTTTGAGAGACAGGCGGTGGGATTGCAGCAGAAAATTCTTTGATGTTTACGTGCTTTGAGCACTTTATTCTTAAAACACCCAGGGAGCTACTCTGTGTACGACGTCCCAACGATGGGCCATTTATTTAGAGCAGTCTTGTTCTCATCATAGTCCATAAATACAGTTGGACATTTCACATCATTCTTTTGGCAGAAGATTGAAGAAACTTACAAAACAGAACCATGGTATATAAATATATATGTTACTCATTCAGTACAACACTACACTGTGTATATTGTGTGCACCCTGGTATTGCTACAGTAATTATTTTTTCACAGCAGGAGCTGAAATTCTCTAATTCACTCGGCAGAGATATAGGCCCGGTTTCACAAACAAGGCTTAGCTTAAACCAGGACTAGGCATTACTTCAATTAAGATATTTAAGCAATTTTCACAAAAAAGCCTTATTAGAAAGTATTAAAGGTGTGCATCCTAATACAGAACAATTACACTGACATGTTTTAAGATATGTAAGAGCAAGATTTTTGCATCTGAAACAGCTCAAACTTACAATTTAGTCTGGGACTAGCTTAAGCCTTGTCTGTGAAAC
>JAUCMT010000054.1:12752639-12770486 GCA_032357475.1 Enteromius thamalakanensis
GAGACTGCAAGACATGAATCAGGTGTGTCTGACAAGGGAGACATGCAAAATGTGCAGGGCAGGGGTGCTTGTAGGACCGGTTTGAAAACCACTGATTTAGACTACTTTTCAGAAGTTTATAGTCAAATTTTGTTTTAGTAAATTAATTTTACTAAATTTCTCCATTCCTGTCTTAAAAAGGACATATATCATGGCCAAACCTTCAATTAGGTCACTGTGTATTCAATCTCAACAAGTTATATTTGATGATGAAGAAATAAAAGGCCTGAATGGCCAATTCTTTTATATGGCTTGAGAACCAACCAAAAGCTTAATGATGGCTGCCAGATACCAGGTTGTATAAGAGGGATCATACAAAATGCATGCTATTGTTTTAGTACCGACATGAATCAAATATTTCGTATTAAATGAAGTTTACTTATAGTTCACAAGATAAAAAAGAACAGCCTAGTTAAATGGATAAATATGACCCTGTACAAAAGTTTACATGCACTTGATTCTTAATACTGTGTTACTGAATGATCCACAGCTGTGTTTTAGTTTGTGTTTTTATACGCGTCGTTCAATTTAAATTTTGTCATTTCAATGTCTATTTAGATTTGCTTTTATTTCACTCTAGCTTATTTTATCTCAGTAAGCTTTTCATGCAATATTAATATCTTACATTGTTGTATTTTAATCATTTTTAATAGTTTAAATCACTGGCTCCACATAGTATGTGTGTAATTAATAGAAGAGTGTTTTAGTACATTACAATGTGCCCCATTGAAACATTCATCATTCTATTTATTTATTTATTTATTTATATTACTGTAGTCCTATGTTAACTGTGTTTCACCTGTAGTTTAAAACCTAAAAATATACATCTGTAACTTTCATTATTGCATAGATTTTATTTACTCCTATTTTACTGCAATTTGTTAAACTGTAATTTGAAATGGAAAATGCAATAAAATAGAAAACTGCTTCTTTGTACCTTCCTCCTGTGCACTAATAAATAACCTTTTAAGGTCTCACCCTGTGTATTGTGTATTGATCAACTGATTCTCTTTTAACATGACATGCAGCTATTACTTGTTTAACCTGCATTTGAGTTTAGACTTTTATGCCCAGTTTCTGCCCATTGTATTTACTAAGCTATCAAAGAATTCCTACTTAACTTAATACAACATGTTATATGTGACACAAAGAGCAACGGACAGGATTTAGCAAGATTGCAGAAGCTGTCTAGACATGTTCCCAGTTGTAAACTACCCATGAAACTATTAAAGGGTGGGTATGATGTCCACACAACACCTGTTTCTTTCTTAATACTAGTCATTTTATTTGAACAACATGATGAATGATTACTAGTTAGCCTCGAGTACAATGACAAGTCATGTTTATGACCGTCAAATCTGTACATTTCTACTAAGCTGCTGCTGGATCTGTAACTTTAAGGCTGAGTATTTCTAACGGCTCTGGGTGTAATGCAGATGGTCTTTAGTCACAGCACAAAAGATGATTTGGATCTGAATTGCTTTCACACATGAGCAGTTCTCTGACGGCCAGATGTGAGAGACGGTGAAGAGTGTTAAAACACAATACAAAAGCTTCAATGAACTGAGGTCATCTGGAATATACAGAACAACAACTGGAAAACAGATACTTAAAGAAACAGTTCACAGAAAAATTTAATTATTAGATGTTAAACCTCTATACCTTCCAAACCAGTATGATTTTATTTTATCAGCTGAACTTTTGTGTGTGTGTGTGTGTGTGTGTGTGAGATTTTGTGGGATGCCTTTGTCTGCTGTTTGTCTATTCAGTGAAAGTCAACTGGGAAAGGAGCCAATGAGCTCCAAAAACAACAAAAAGAAGGACTTGGAATATATAGCACAAAAGTGATGTGTGTTACTTTTAAAGGTTTATAGCGCCTTTTGTTATTTCAAAACTAGCACCTGGTGTGCAAATAAAACTACACTGCTGTTTAAAAGTCTGAAGTATGTTTTTTTTGTTATTCAAATAAACAAGGATGCATTTAAAATGTTAATGTAACAGTAAAAATGTTGGCGCCATTAGCTCAGAGCATCCCGAATCCTGGGCTCATGGACCTTTCCTAATCCCTCCCCCATCTCTCCCACTTGGCTTTCTGTCACTGCTATACTATCCTATCAAAATAAAAGTAAACAATGTGCCAAAAATTTTTTTTTTTTAAATACATTTTAAAAATTTATAATTTAACAAAATGTTTACATTTCAAATATATACTGTAGTTCTGTCAAATGATAAATTAGGATTAAATCACATCCAAATTACACATTTTTGTTTGTAATATGCAAAATGTGTCTATTTATATATGTTTAAGAAAAATATGTTTAGACTAATTATATTGAATACATTTATATGTAATAGAAATTATATTAATATAAACATATACATGTAAATACACAAATAGATTCCATTTGTGTGTGTATTTAAGTACACATAAATATACACAGTACACACACACACATAATTATGTGAACAAAAACCTTTATTTTGAATGCGATTCATCCGCGCTAATATACTGGAGTTTTTAAAAACACAATGCATTCTGATGCCATAAAAATATTAAGCAGCGTGCCTGTTTTTATCATTGAAAATAGTAATGAAATGTTTCTTAAAAACCAAATTTCAGAAAGATTTCTGAAGGTGATGCTGAAAATTCAGCTTCGCCATCACAGGAACAAATGACATTTAAAATAATACAATTTTCTTGGAGAAAGAAAAAAGAAAAAAAGAAACAGTAACAGTAGTAGGCCTATATAATATATAAGTGAAAACAGAGTGAGAGAAACAAAAAAAGTAAGAGAAATACATGAAAAAAATCTAGCACATGAGTGTGGGATGTTGAGAAAATATGACAACTGTCTTCAACATTTGAGCAGCCATGTTTGAAGGACGGCAATCTATTAGATCCTTCAAAACATCATGTCTTCAGGTTCAGAACGGCCAAGCATTACACGCACGTCTGCGATAGTCATGACCTAGTAGTTGACAGAAACACTCGATAACCACTCGCTTATGTTCCCCATCACTGGCACATCAACAGTCCCTATCTTTCCCTGCTTTTGCTAGATGAAGCCATGTCCTCCTGGGTGAAGCAGTTAAATAGGGTAAACACTCATGTCACAAACCGAAAACACCAATTACAGCACACTCAGCTTACTACCATCAACAATATCCTTTCATCCACAGCTCCCAACCTCTCACACAAGGAAAAACCATGCCTTATCTAGTCGGTTATGCAAGTCTGGGTTTAGCTCTCAGTCGCAGAGGAGTCTACCGTGTTTCCCAGGGAGAGGGAGGATTAGAGCCTCCGCAGGCAGGGTTGGAAGACTCCAGCTGAGCAATCTAACGCTATTACGTTATGCTTTTCTTATTTCAAGAGACAATTCTTGTACGGCGACAAAAATAAACTGATTTTCTTTGTCAAAGCCATGTGTAATCTTAAAAACAGAACGTTCCGGGTTCATTACAAGCCAAGCTTAACAGACAACATCAGAGGCAAACAAAAATAGCGTCTAAGGCACACATCTGAAGTTTATTTTTGTGAGAAGCACTCTTTCCAAAATGGGGTTATTTGAGCTCTAAAATGGTTTGAAAGTGGAGTTTTGCTCCATCCTGTAAACGTCAAATAGTTAAGATTATGTCTCTTTATGGTATCCTTGGTACTTTTGTGTGAAAGCTATATTGTTTTAATACACTAAATACAACTTAATAAATTTACAGATTCGAGCAATTCCTTCACTCCAAGTCCTGTCTAAACTTTTGAAATCTGCCCTGCAAATAGACTTCCATTTAAAGCAGTGCTATTTTAGTATCGCTGAGCTACAACAGCTTTTAGTTTTATAGTTTTAGTTATTTAGTCTCGTGTTTTGGCATTTTTATTAGTTTTGTTTATTTAATATGCCTATAGTTTTTTTTTTTAGGTTTTTTAGTTGTTGTTTTTTTACATTTTTCACTCCAGTTTTAGCTATTTTAGCACATCAAGTCAAACTAAATGAAAATGAGATGTTTTATGATATTAGTAAGTTTTATGTAATTTTATTGTTTTGTGCAAAAATGTTTTAAGTTTTACACTACAATCTTTATTGTCAGGCAAAGTCTGAAATTTGTCTTGCATTACAGTAGGCTTATTTACAATAGGGTTGGGCGATGTCGACCAATTTGGCATCATACGATGTCTAATGTGAAACATCGCGATGGACCATGGCATCGTTTAGTTAACTAAAACACCAAGCCCCGCCCCTCGCAGGAGCAGGTAAGAGAACATCGAGCACAGAAAATGGTCGCGCACGAGTGCTTGAATTGTGCGCGGATGACATATCAAACGCGCGCGAGGGTTGGAAATGAACTCGCAGGCCCCGTTACTTCGCATCTGTTTTCCTCTCGTGGAAATGATTTACAGCACTCTCCAGCATCAGTGGTGCGCTCGCTTATTAATGGCATAGATTACGTGTGTTTTTCGCGAGCTGGTTGCTGCTGCTGTGGGGCGGAGGATCGTGATGCCGGCTCAGCATCGTGATGTCTATCGGCGATGGACGATGGCATCGTCTGTCGACCCAACCCTAATTTTCAATTACAGCACTTTATCCCAGACAAAAGACAAAATAGACCCTTACAATCACACACATATCACAGAAAAAAACTATAAGTTCTATTTATTAAATAAACTATAACTAACTTAAAGCACACATATTTCACAGACAAGCACTCTAAATTATGGCTTTTCCATATTTCCAAATAGAATCAAGATGCAAAAAACATACAGCTAATTTATACTCAATGTTAAACAAATCAGCAATACTCTAGCACAAACCTGAACTCTGTATCTACACTCCACATATAATATTTACAGAAACAGTCAAAGATAGTGTTAAATACATTACCCAATTAATATTCATGAGCTAAGTATTAACCATTCTGAGTCTGAAACACCACAATCAGCGCCTCAAACAGCACTGGCAGTATGTCAAAGATGCCCTGAACCCTATATATTCCTTTAAGTGAGTAAGCGGCCACATTTGAATATCTGCTGTGCAGCGTTTTACATCAAATAAAGGTTACGTAATAGACTTTGCCATTGCATTGCTCTTCGACTAACAACAACAACAAAAGAAATCCCAGCCTGAATGAGAATGTTACCAAGAGGTTTATAATGTAGCTCTATTCATTCATCAAATGGGGCAGAGCTGGTGTGGGAGAAACGAATAGTTAAATGAATGTATGAGTAGATGTATTAATGTATGAATGTAGGAGGATTCATAGACTTATTTCAGACTATAAGAGGATTGTAGAAACCTCCGGAGAATCTGAGCCACAAAGACAGATGTGTACATAAGATGAAGCACTGAGGCCAAAAAGACTGGTTGACTATTTAATAACTCTAAAACTAACAATGTATAGCCTAGTCTTTATTAAACACAAAAATACTAATAACTCTAAACTTTTCCAAGACCAATACCAGTTTTCACATTAACTTTGGCACCCCAAAAACTAGTGTTGTTATTGTTAACTTAAATATTAAGGTAATTAATGAAAATAAAACTGAACTAAATAAGCTAAATATACAAAAATAATAATAAAAACAACAACGTATAATTTCTTAATCATTAAAACTTACAAAACCATAACCAAACTGAAATTAAATCTGGAAATAACATACATTTTTAAATATTAGTAAATAATATAACAGTATGTAATTGTAAGTAACTTCCTAATATATTTTATTAAAACTTAATAAATACCAAATTAAAAATACTAAAACCTAGAATAAACCAAGACAAGCTAAAAATAAAAAACAAACCAAAAGGACTTTTAAAAGTTCATATATAGAATATTTACAGATATTGGAAAACCATTGTACTCGTCTAAATGAAAACGTTTCTGCTGTAGTCGTTGAAAGCAGTCCCATTCCAGCTCGGCCCACTCACCACCTACGCCTGAACCACTGCAAGGGTCACTCTGCATTCCATGCAGCCAAATGCTAACATGTACATTAAATTAGTGCTTAGCATCACATGCCAGAATGTGATTCAACAGTGAAGCAATGCCTTTACAGACACGTACTCCCAATCCTGTAAGGCCAAGGCCTGTCACTACTGGTCTGCTTTCCCATTCGTCCCCATATAACGTCTAAGCTAACGGTTCTCCTAAATCCAGATGTTCCAAAGAGAGTGGAGGTGGAGCAAGATAATAAAGCGCAAGAACTTCAACCCTGCCTCTGTCCGCTAGACCATTTCCTCCTCGTCTTCAACAGAGCAGACAAACTCCAAGGTCATTGATATATCATAAACCTACATTACTCTCATACCACACCAAGATAATCTTGTCTCATTATTTTAAAAGTATACTGAGTGAGCTGATTTTTGCTGGAATATAGAATATTTGTTTATGACCGTTATCTTTACTTTCCAGCATAATAAAAAAACCATATCCCCCAGGCTCCAAATTCTGTCTAGACAAGATAAAGGTTCATCTGAGGTCTGCTTAGGTTCTGTTTTTTTGTGGCCTCGACTAAAGCCATTACCAGAGTTCGGCAGAAAAGACTCATCTGCGACAGTCAAAATAATCTGACAGGCCGTCTGAGGTGGCGTCACATGGTCAATGACTCAGTCACATGACTTCGGAGAGAAATACTCATATTTAGTTACTACATCAACAGTCATATATGTTAGTTAAGCATCCGGAAATAACTGATGATTAGTACAAATTTTAAGAATTTAAAGGGACAGTCATGCTTAAACATGAACTGAACTTTACTGTCTATCACTGTATGGATATTATTAGGGTAGGGAACTCCACAGAAGGACTGGAATGACATGAGGGTGGATAAAAATGTTGGTTAAACTATAGCTTTTAGACAACACAATAGCCTATTCTTTACAGTTAACTTGTAATGCACTCCATAGTGAATGACTAAATAAAGTGAATCACAATGTTTTAACTTCTCTTGATCAGGCCTACATTATTAGGCGCTTATTTCTTGGGCATGAGCATTACATTTGGATCTGCATAATTCAAAATGTGGGCCTTTTGCAGGCCAGTTTTCTGAGCCATACAAAAACTGTTGCATAATTTATACAGATGTCACAGAAAACTGGAGTATTTATTTAAAAGGCATCTGGTGTGCTTTTACATTCACCATTTTCTTCTCATTTCTTTGCATTGCTAACATCACAATTTTAAAGCAAATGCCATAAACGTAATAACTAGGTCGAGCTCTTTGGTGTTCTAAAATATTTAGCATATGAATGCATCTTGAATACCTTACAAATGGCATGGACTAATCAGACGTGCGAGACAATGACAACCAAACTGTGGTTCTTAACTTGTGGGTCACAACCCACATTGGTCATGGGTCTGTTCTGATAATGGACAGAAGGGAAAAGATCATGCTAAATGCAACTATTAAATTGCACAAGCCTTGTCAACTTTTAAAAGTTTTAATCTTTTGCAGCCAGTCTGTGTCCACTCATGTTTAATAGTGCAAAATCTCTTACATTTTCCATATGCCAACGCAGACTTGTTGTGTGGTGTAGTCTAATCGTCAAAAAAACATGATAAATCTATAATCATGAAATAAAAATAGAAATATCAGGCTGTGTAATAAAATAAAAAAAACATACTACATTTGCTGTATAAAAATAGTTTTACCATCCATAATTTCCCAGTTAAAAAAAAAAAAGCCAATATCTGACATCATATATTTTTTTATATTTTAATTTTTGGTGCACTTTATTTACAATGAAAAAAAAAATCTGATGCTTAAAGTAAAACTAAATAAGCATCAAATGTGCACGCTCTGATTGAAATCACTTCAAACCAAGCTGCCCAAACTTAGGCAAAGTACTAATAAACTGGTTTTAGATACCTGATTTTGGAGTAAATAGAAGTTATTTACACTCGATATCTGCTTTAGATAATGTTTACGTCACGCGCTAAAGAATCGACAGGACTCTTTTGTGGGCGACCAAGAAGCAGCACTAGCAGAGGATGTATCTATCCGTGCACTTGAATAGACCGCTAAGAATGCGGGAATATGGAGCATGTCCACTGCATGCAGATAGACCTGTGGCGAGCTCGGCTTGCACTCATACAGTAACAATTCACGCAAGCAGAAGAATAACATTTGACAGGCGTTTGAATTTATAAACGACTCCAGCGAATGCACGGGCCTATGAAGCTATTACGAAATAACTCCCACATCTCCAATCTGTCCCCATAAGGCGCGTTAACCCGTGCTTCTGTACACAAATGCCGATAATGCGAATCTTTCATAATAAATTAGCGCGAAACTGGATGAGGATAACAAGGACAGATGTAGCAATCTCAACACAGGTGATAGCAAAATTGCGCAAACACCCTTCTAGGCACATGTATTTATTCAAAATCAATCCTGCAAGCCTGAAATAATCACTGCTGCCCACATAGTGGGTGTCGAAGGCAGCAGCCCACACGTTGCCTGGTCACTATCACCAGGCCATGTCTGAAAACTTTACAGACTGTCTCCTAAATGCATGCATGGACAAAATATTAGGTTTAATCGTGGCTACTCACCTTCAATGGCTCTGGTGGGATCTACAATCTCTATTGCAAGAACTAATCCCAGGGAAAGCAATCCAACAGCCAGCATGTTTGCATTGCAAGATGGCATTGCCTATGGAAATATCACAATTGTTCACGTAAGGCTGGATTCAAACACCTCATCCAAACCTCACGATTGTCCGCCTTGGTCTGTTGTTTCTTGCGCCCTCCGACACGCTAGCAAACGTAGCTGAGCAGACGATATAACACAGCAGAGAATCTGTCATTAAAATCAATGCATAAAAAGGCTTTTCCAGCCTAAAAAGGCGATGTGCTGTACAATGGCACGTTCATGTATGTTGCGTACTGAATAACAGCATGCAAACAGAGGTATGTGGTGTCTTTTTTTTTTTATCCTTAAAATCAAAGCGGTCTTCTCTGTGAACAAATTATTCCTTCTGCAAAATCAGGAGGATAAAAATGCAAGATCGTCCGTTGGCGAGCTCGCTGCAAAAATAAAAATAAAAAAGGCTCCTCTCTTCTGTGCCCCACCGCTTCTGATGCTGGTGGTTACAATTTGAGTGAGGGGGGAAAAGTGGAGCCTCTACTGGACTGCTGCATGACGTCATCCACCTCGACAGGAGTCCAAAAAACTGAAAGCCCTACGCGGCACTGAGCTCCTGCGCACGCGCGGCTCAGCTTACGGCTGACCATTTGTTTTCCCCCTCAGTCGGTGGAAACTGATCCCGCCACGGAGCCATTTTGGCTCTTAATTATGATGAAAAGTAATTCATTTGTATTAGCTGACTAGCTTTATGATGGATTTCTTTTGAGGTAGATAGATGTAGCTAGTAAAAAAAAAATATAAAGTTTTAAATTCAGGTCTTGTAATACATACAGGCTTATTACTTTAGATTGTATTTTTTTTTTCAGCGTTAATAACATTATAGATGAAGAACAACAACAAAAACTGCCTAAATAATTAATAATGTAAAATATGTCGTGTTTATACGTTGTTGTTGTTTAGGTGGCTGGGATCGTCCAGTTGCTATTTTGCTTTATTTACATTTCGTGCATTGATCAATTATTGAGGCAGTATAAACGGAAATTGAATTAAATTGAAATGTATTGATTAATTCAAAGAGCAGCTGTGTAATAATTAGGGTTAGCTGTTCGTTTCCCCCGTCTGTTTATTCCTTTGTTCCTTTTTAGGTATGAGTTCTTTTGTCTCCTATTTAAAGTGACATAATTCCATCTAGTGGTCAATAAAGGTTATTGCATGAACGGAGCTCAACAGATAAACACATCACTAGACATTGGAATTATCTGAAGCTTGGAAAATCAACCTCACTAACAGTAAGAAAGTGTTATTGTTCCAAACAATCCAGAGAGACAGCTCAGATAATGTATCTCTACATGCACCATATTCTTATATTGTGTAGATATATTGTACTGTTTATGCATTTACACTTGGAGCACCAACCATCAAGAGAATGATTAAATGTTTCTTCTTGCTAGATACCTGTGGCGGAATATCTAACCAGCCGAAAATGCATAATCTTCTAAGCCTATATGGTTTTGATAAAGGTGTCTTACCTGATATGGACAGAGAGGAAACAGAGATAGATCATGGATCAGTCAATGCTGGGTTCGAGCCCAACTGGGATATTTTACAAAGTCAATATTTTACAAAGGATATTAAACACAATCACATTTAGTCTTATTGTAGGCACATTTAACTATTTCTTTTTTAATGTTATAATCAAAACTAATTATTAATTTACAGTTTCAGAAATGGTCTGGACTTTTATTAAATTTCAACATTACTAAGAATTCACGTACTTATAGATGAATAATATAGTTAATAAATAAATACATTTAAAATATAATATAATATACTATATTATATAATACAATCATTTAAGACACCACATTAAATATGCATAATGTAATGTAATTTAAATTTTAATAATAATTTTTTAAATCATTATTATAATTATTTTTTTATAATTATTAAATATTGCATTTTTTATCCTTTTAAAAGATTCCCTTTAAAAACTAAGTTTGAAACCATTCATTAATTAAAAATTAAGCTAAAAAACGGATTAATTAAAAATTTGCATTGGTAACTAATTGGAACAGAAGATGTTCAACTCAAATGGAAATACATATAAATCAATCAAATATGACCAATGCACATAACAAACTGTTCAAACTTAATTTTAATTAGGTTAAAACAAAAAGAATAATAAATACTATTGACGTTTCATCGGGCGCACGCGCCTGAACCTAAGTTAACTTCCGGTCTGTGTTTGTTTATCGGTCTAGGGTGCGTTTCCCAAAAGCAACATGGTCACAATAGAGTTCACTGCAACAAACGATGCTTTTGGGAAACGCACCCCTCGTTAGTGTCGCCGTCTACAAACGCAGCTAATTATGAGTAATGAGGTTGGCCTCAGGTTATTGTGCTGTGTTTGTGTGGGATGTGTTTCTCATACGTGTTTATAGTTGAGACCTGACACAATATCAAAACTGTCCAAAGGCTTCGTTGAATAAACATGAGCACATAATGTTCATGCATATTTTAAAATTAAACCGAGACGTTAGTGTTTTAATATCACTGTATTTCTGAAGGACAAAAATGTCATTCTCATCTCATCATGCACATAAAGCTGCGTTTGCAAGCTCAGAGCCGCTTTATCTACAGTGGTTACGGTGGAAACCTCTCGTTTCTCCTACTTAAAGCACCTCCTGCTGGCAGAGAATATGTTTGCATTTTTAATAAATCCGTCTGATTTACGCAGTGAACATATTTTGCTTGTTATCAAAATAATCATTTTACTCTAGAAGGTCTTAGCAGCTGTTATTATTCTATTTGGATGTCTTCCGGTTAGGGCCACAAAAGCACGCATGCGCAGTAACCTTTGTTTATGTTGTTGAAACCGTCCATAGTATAATATAATAAACATTTTCAAATACTACTATAATCAGGCTGCTCCCCATAGGCCAAAACAAGTTAATACATGAAATTACCTCATTTTTCAATCATAGCGTCCTCTGGGTGGCACTAGACACCAGTCTATTTGTACTATTTTTTTTCCCAGCTAGTGCACATTTTCTCATTTCAGGGTTTTTGTCCTCCACCCTCTCTAATAAATCCCACTGTTTTTGTGAACAAGATACCACACAGTTCTTGGATATTTTACAGCTCCTACCCAAGCGTAATATAAGTGCAGTGATTCATGGAATACTAGACTTCACTTTAAGGGAGGCTCATTGAAATGACCTAATAGATCAAATGATGTCACGTAACACTTATGAGTCACTTTTAATGAACGTGCGTAATTACTGCTAAATTTGCGCTGTTTATTTTTTTTAATAGTTTCCTTGTTTTATTTGGTGGACTCATCGTCTACTTTAATTCCGTTCTCTTTTTTAATGACCGTTTTTAATCTTGGTAAAAAAAAAAAAACATTGGTGTTGCCAAACCCTATAAAAAAGTCTTACTGAAGAAAAATAAATTCTTCATCTGAATGACATCTGCAGTCCATCGAGAGGTCATGACAAGAGACTCAGTCTGTGATGTGGGGACATCCATTCCAGTCTTTTGGGAAGATGTGCAGCCGGCAGATGTTGTGGAAGGAGAGCAGTATTCTGGCTATGTGGAGCATCTGGGAGTAGAGTAGCAGGGATGTCTGGCCGTTCACGTGCCTCAACATGTATCTATCCTCATTCCCCATGCCTCACTGGGAGAAAGGCTTGGGGGTGGTGATAAAGCTCATTGTACATTGGGGTATAAATCCAACAAGCTCTTCGTCTGACACAGCATGACAACCATGCATGCTTAATGACCTCCTCCCCCTAGGCATCTTTGACAATCTGTGCATTCAACTGTCTCTGAAACTAACCCAGCGCAAGATTTGGCCGCCAATTTGGGTAAAGCAAGTGCTTTTTTTTCCGGTTTCAAGTGAGCCATTAGATTTATCATCCTGAGCCACTATGAATCTGTGGGTTATTATGCCATCCTGCATCAAAACATCTGCTCTCATCCAATATGAAAGGGATAGTGCACACAAAAATAAGGCTGAACCCTCATGTTTTCTAAACTTAATTTCTTTTTCACACAAGGAACAGAAAGAAATTAAAGTCATTATTCACAGAAAACCCTCTATTCTCAAAAATGCTGTTTATGCAATATGTGCATATTATTTAAGAATATGTGCATTTTAAAGTGTGGCATATGTGGTCAAGTCACAGTACAACAGAAAAAATATGGCATCACTGATGTCAAATGTACATTTTTATGTGACATATTTATATATGTGCATATGTGAATGAGATTTAAGAGTAAAACGCAGCGATCAAGAGCATAATAATAAATAAATTTGTCTGTTTTGCATAAAAACATCAAGCCTAAATTAAAATAGAAACTTAAAATATGGCATATCGCACATTTTATTATGCCTTTTATTTATTATTTTTATTTTGGTACTTCACAAACAGTGGTCACCATGCGATTTCATAGAATGGAAAAGAGTAGCATAAACATTTTGCTAAACATCTCCTTTTGTGTTCCACAAATCAAATGAAGGTTTAAAACAAAGGAGTTTTTTTTTTTATATAAATGAGGCCAGAATATGCAGTTTTCTCATGTCTGTAAAAAAAGAAAAGTAAGAGATGTTTCCATATTGTGATATACATCTGAGAGTAACAGATACAGGAACAGAAAGAAAAAATGTGACTTGATTCAATCCATCAGTTGATTGGGTTAACCAATAAATTTTGGGGCGGGGTTTAAGTGAACTAAATGATTTGATTGGAGAAATCCTGCATATGTCACCAGAGAAAAGATCCAATTATGATATATTGAATAAAATTACAATCTCAAGAAAGCATACATGGTTCAATCGATCACAGTAAGATGCATAGTATATGATTCATTTTCATTTCATGCCAACTTCAACAAAATTAAGTCATTATTTAAAATACATTTGGTTCATTTTGGTGAATGGATGCACCTCACGTTCAACAATTGACACGAAGATTGATGTTGCTCAGTTAGCAGAATGACTCCTGAGCAGCAGCGGGGGAAAGAGATCTATGTGTGTGTGGTGTCCTGTGAGGCCTAGCATGTTGTGTTGGGGTTGATTTGACACAGTGCCAGCGTAAACAGTCCCAGACCACATGTTCTCTCAGGGCAAAGCGCCTGGCCACTCTCCAAGCACATCTGCACACAATCCCCCCGCCTTCACCATCCACAGAGCTGGAGTCTGAGCTGGTTACAATTGGGGGGAGGGAGAGGAATGGACTGCTTTCCCAGACTCCACCAACCTGCAGCAGACAGGCGGGAGTACGAGAGACGAAATCACAAAAAGGTCCATGCTGTGATTTATTGAACTGAATCACTCTCGGATGATTTGGTTCTCCTGCAATTTTGTGTACATGCATCTAGTTCACGTTATATATATGCACAAAATGAGTTTCTAGCTAGGAAATGGAGTCGAATAGGTGACGGCTCACTATATTGCATTGCTGCATTGAGCTTTGCTTCTGTTACCTTTGAGCATCACCATAATGTGTGAGAGCGCTATGAATAATTGGCAGCAATTGAGACCTTTTCTCTAGTGTGCGCTTGTGTTTGTGTATGCGTGTGAACATTGGGTAAATTACATCACACGTCTTGGACCGTGGGATGTCATGCTAGGCCAGCATTACTCCTCTGGCCCTCAGACTTGAGTGAAGATGGATAGTTGCGCAAATCAGGCCTGTGAAACTCCAAGCCCTGCACTGCAGATGTCGCAGAGCTCAGAATGTGAACACCAATGGTGACACTGGAAAGATAGCGTTGCAGTGTCCTGTTTGTCTCAACCGAAATCCTTACAACAAAAGCTGAACATGTGCAACCTAAAGGGTAACAATGCATGATCTTTGTGTCCAAAAAAAAAGGTATTTCCTTCAAAGGAAGACGTCCTAAATAGCAGGTAGGGAAGTGAGCCAGGCTTCCACAGGGTGATAATTACCGCTAGGGCCATGCTGACAACACCTGAAGAATTCAAGGTATGCACAAACACCAAAGATATTCCCAACCCCCATCAAGATTCTCCAGGTCCCTCTGAAAGACAGCCGGTGTCTGAGTAAGAATTCATGCTTATTTGCTTTAGGCATGGGAAAAAACTTGGTGATTAATTGAAATGTAATATGTGACAATACTGGAGTAATGGCTTCTAAAAAGTTAGGCATATATTAAAATTTACATATTTTTATGAAATCTTTATTATAAAAAAAACCCTGTATAATCAATATTAATCTATTTTCCCAAAGGGTGTTTGTAAGTATCCAGCTGATGTTCGATTTGCTCTGTTGAAGGCCAAACTGTTTATCTTCTTGTGCACATATGCAAATCAATAGCACAGTGACCTTCATTTGTCCAGGACAGCTTACAGGCTTGGAAACGCTGTTCTGTTTAAACCCCAATTTTCTGATATTATCCAATCTGAAATGTTTTAAATAAAATGAACTGCAAAACTAAACTGAACCAAACTCTTGTGAAAATGGATATTTACATTTCCAAACCTATTTTTTAAAACTCTCTGAGAACACCCAACAAGGCTTTAATCATTAAAATATACAGAAAGTGTAAATATGTCTGTACATATTAAACACTGTACCAACATCGTAGGAATGTAGCATGTAGCTCTTATCTAAACATAAACAAGGAAAATGCCAGAGACCTGTAGACGGAGCACTGGAAGCAAAGAGATTTCATCTGCAGTGGCTAAACAAAAAAAAATCAGAGTTTTAAACAACTATCCTCCCACATTAACCACTCATCTGACTTCAGATAAACACTGTCGGCTTCTCGGCTGTGGCTGTGATGCTGGAGGAGATGACTTAGTGGTGTATGACTGGGTTCTGCTGTGGGCTGACTCATGATCCCAAGTGTCTTTTTGGGCTTTGCTGGAAACATGGTGTTCCTTTGCCTACACTGTAATAAGAAAAATTGTTAAATAGCAGGTGTGGTTGTGTGAATTTCCCCATAAAAATAAGTTGACAGGCAGTAAGGGAGACATTTCGGTGGCTGCATATTTAATAGAAATTCATGACTTACACATAACTTTTAAACGTTTCGAATAGTCAAAAAAGTCAGCATATTAATAATTTTTGAAGGATGTAAAATCAGCTTTTCCATCGAAGGAATACATTTGATTTTAAAATATATTCTGATAGTTCTGAAAACAATTCTTTTACACCACAATATTATTCATATAATTTTGTGACCCTGAACCACAAAACCGTCTTAAGTCACATGGGTTTATTTGTAGCAATAGCAAAAAATATATTTATATAATTTAAGTTACTGATTTTTCTTTTATGCCAAGTAAAGATTGTGTTTCATGAATATATTTTGTATGTTTACTACTGTATCAAAACTTCATTTTTGGGCAGTAATATGCATTGCTAAGGACTTTATTTGGACAGCATTCAAGGCAATTTTCTCAGTATTTGATTTTTTGCAGCCTCAGATTCTGGACAAATATTGTCCTAACCTATCAAAATTATAAGAGGGCTAATTGACCCCTTTTACTGTGGTCTTATGTCAAATAATGCTCAATATTGTAAAATATTTGCTGTATTTTTTTTTACATAATTATACTGTTTTTAACTAAAGTAAAATAATTCACAGCATTGTATGCATACAAAAATCTAATTTTATTTTCAAAATAAAAGTATTACCTTCCTAAAGATACATTTTCAGTGGAAATTGTTTTCACAAAACATCATCTTTAAAGTATATTATATGGAAATTGCATATATTACCACATCAACTTTACTATAACTTTTCATTTTTGTAATGTATGGTACTCTATATGGTGGACCAATCACTGACATTTGGTAGTGTTTTACTGAGTAAATAAATCACAATAAGAATAGCCTATATGTGAATTTGTCAATGCCCAGCTTCCCAGAGGCAGTGCATATATAACCAGTGAATATCATGTTTAATTGTGTTTATGCAGCTGGGAAAATTCAGCGTCGATTTCCAGAAAGTTCAAGAATGGGTCTTTTAGTTGATTTCCTCCATTACGATCCTTGTTCAAAAAAGAAAAAGTTAATATGAAATCAAAACTCTTTTACTAGTCATAAGAGGTTAAAGCTTTCACTATCCTTTAGAACAGAATAGCGTGTACTATTGGTGTTTTCTTCCTGTGTGTTAATGAACAGCAGTGTGTGTGTGTGTGTAAGCGACTCAATCTCTTCCACAGACTCCAGGCTGAATGTCCCCGGTGACGTCAGCTGACTGTTTTGGCTGTACTAGGCGCTCCGGACACAGCGCGCGCTGCTGCTGCTGCTGCTGTAAAAATGCTGCTCTCTGTGCCGCCAAGGACAGGAATCAACCCATATAACGGCTATCCCAGCAGAACCAGTAAAAAGGTAAAGCCATCTTCGTATGCATTGGGGTCAGCCGGCGGTAAACGCGGATTTCTGTCGCTTATCTGTGTGTTGTGTGTGTAACTGCATGAGTGTGAGCTGCAGTGTCCTTGAAAGTGGAACCATGAAAATACTGAAGTGTATCATCGCGCGATCGTGCCGGCTAATCCTCCGCTGTGGAGCGTCATGGTGAAGTCGGCGTGTATTAAAAAGTAGGCATCTTAATTTAGATGGCTGAGAAGTCACAGGCTGTACGGAACTTGCGGTCCGAAATGTTCCCGGATAGATATACTTATTATTGTGATTGTGCAGTCGCTGCAGTAAATCAGCATAGAGGACTATTATTTGGGATTTATGAGGAAATTTGTTTGATGGGGAAAAAAGAAAATTAGTTTAACCAAGTTTTACGTTGAGTCATTCGCCCCACCCCTATAAATCCCACTACTATGACAGGAAACATCTAGGTTTCGGATTGACTTTGCAGAGACAGAAAGTCAATGAATCCGACATTGGATGCCTTTTGATTTACGGGCTATTTATTCTCGGAGAGAAAAACGCTACATTTTCGTTTATAACATGTTTATGGCGCAGTTAATTTGTTATAACGACATGTAACGTTATATTGGTCACATGCAGTGAATTATAGGCTATAGATAAAAATAAAAATAATAATATCATAAATTTTAGTATGGCACTAGTGATTTTAATGATTAAGTTTCCAATAACTTACATTCAGAAACGATTTTTACTATTTTTTTCTATGCTATTATCATTTTAATAGACCTACTAGTAAACATTTTTTAAAACAAGCTATGTATATATATATATATATATATATATATATATATATATATATATATATATATA
>JAUCMT010000054.1:12774401-12799923 GCA_032357475.1 Enteromius thamalakanensis
AATGTTTGCTATGCTTACATGATTATTATTCTGTAATTGTTCAATCTGTTGTGATATGCAAACTGAAAAAAGCAATACAAAAAAAATAAATAAATAAATAAATAAATAAATAAACACAAAATTATTGCATAGACCCAGACATCTATATATGATATTGTATTTTATATATATATATATATATTATATATATATGTATAAAAACTAAAAATTATCCAAAAAGGCACCTTTTTCTTGGTTTTATTCATTTTATAAAAACAAAAGCCATTATACCATCGTGCATATAACTCCTTTCCAACAGTGACCATATAAAAAACATGCAAAAACATGCAGTAACGATATATATAAAATACAAGTTATTTTCACTTGCTATGTAAGACTGCATTATGCTGCACTGTGTGTTGGTTGGTAATTAAACATCCATATTTGTGGCAAAACCAAAAGGTGTGCACCACAATATTGTTATCTATGCAGGTTGTAGCGATAGACAGACCATTTATTTCCATCCACAGTCACACCTGGTACCAGCTCTTCAGAGCCAGATCCCCTGCTAACCCTACCGAACTGCTTACTGCCTCCTGTGACCTCTATTTCTGCAAGCCTTCCCAAGAGTCTGCCCTAGTGGCACTGCAATAGAGTAATCAAGAGAGGTGCAAACCCCGCCATGCTCTCATTACCACACTGCGCATATCTATGGAAATGAAGAGGCGGCCTATAGCCCGTTCCACTGCAGTGCTGTCCTCAAGTGCAAATAAGGGAGGACTCTCGGGTTTCATTATAGTGCAACTGAGATGTTCAAGGGCGGGTTTGCTGGTATTGATTAGATGTTGACAAGGATTTGTTCTGCATTCAGATACATAGACTGCAATCTGAAGTAAACAGAGCATTGTGGATGGTCGCGATGCGTGAATTACTGTCAGCACGCTCGTGGACTCTGAGGAATGTCTTTATATATCACATGCTTTGCATGAACAAGAATTAAAGCTGTAGGTTTAACAGATGTACATGAATGGGAGTTGTTTGTGTAGAGTCCATATGGGTCATGAGAAGTCGTGAGGAGAATACAAGGCACGCAAACCTAGTTAAGCAGAACTAAAATGCATAGCCACTTTTTCTTCCCAGAATGCAAGCATAAAGTGACCCATTTTGCAATTGTACATGTTTGTAACTTTGCTTGTCTTGTCAATTAAAGTACATTTAATGTGCACACTGAAAAAATTGAAAAATGGTCATTTAAACTATTTTAAGTCTGAAATTGCATTACATTTGATCAATAATTACAAAGAAAAGTCTCTTTTCTTTTAAAAAAAATATTGAAGTAGAAAGTATTAGTATTTTTAATATTTAACGTTTATTTGCAACTTTTTTCGTTTTTACTACAATACTTTTTAGAACATAGTTTGGGAACACAATTTTTTTCTGCAGAATTGAGCTAAACCTGACAAAACCGGCATAATACTTCCATAGTATTATATATACATGCTGAATGTTTGGGTTTAATAAGGTTTTATTAATGCTTTTGAAAGAAGTCTCTTATGCTCTCTAAAGCTGCACTTATTTGTTCAAAAATGCTAAAGAAAAGTGCAAATTTTGTCAAATATTATTACCCCTTAAAATAGTTCTTCTATTTAAATATATTTTAAAATGTATTTTATACCTGTGATGACAAAGCTGATATTTTAGCAGAGATTACTCAAGTGTTCAGTGTAACATGATTCTTATTATCAATTTTAATAACCGTTGTGCTGCTTAATATTTTTTTATATACACAGTGATACATTTTATTCTCAGCATTCTTTGATAAACAGAAAATGCAAAAACAACATCTCTGAAATTTTTTGTTACATTAAGAAATCTCTCTCTCTCTTTACACTGTAAAAAATGGCTGTGTTTTGACAGTAAAAAAACTATTAAATGGTTGACAGTAATTCCTGTAAAATTTACAGGGAAAAAATGTAAACTGACACTCCCAGAGTTTGTTAAAATGTTGTTACCGTATTTTTGATGGTCACATTCTGGGAACTACAGCTGCCAGTTTTTTACCGTAAATTAAACTTTTTTTTTTTTTTTTTTACAGTGTGCATATATATATATATTACATTTAAAATAGTGCTAAAAAGCCAAGTTACATAAAGATTTCAAACTGAATGAAGGTATGCATTTTAAAGTAACCTAATTTTTAGATAACCAAATAAAGTGAAAATTGGAAAATAATATGGCATGATTTGAACAACACATCTATCAGGATTGATGCCATTAGGGGGTTTTGTTATTTTTAGCATGTAGTGTTTGTGTGGGGAAGACTGGTGTTGTTAGGTGTGTGGCTCTGCTCAACCTTGAACAGCGTTGCAGGGCAGATGGGCTTGGGGGGGGGCAGTGGTTCAGTCATCTGTTTTCCCATGCAGAGGCAGAGTTAGTCGAGTAGAGCGGCCCTAATGAGACAGTGCTTTCTGACGGCACCCAGCACATGAGAGGGATTAGCGCTCAACGCTAACAAGCTCAGATCTCAATTAGACAGGCTTCTATAACTAAGTTCAACCGGCTCAAGAGGAGAGCAAAAGACAAGAGCCCTATATTTGACATAACGTTTGTACAAGCACTTCTGGATGTGCCCCTCTCCCCTTTTTCCAACAATCTCAGCCAAACCAGTGAACTTGTGGCATGTATTAAACTGGCCTATTGTTCCCCGTCTGAGATTTGATTTCACAGGCTTGGCTAATGAAATACTTCATCCTTGCCTGCCCCTCTGACTGATGAGGAGTTAATTAGAAAACTAACAGAACCTCTCAGGAGAGGGAAAGCCCCAGGCTTGGGACACAACAACAATCAGAAGCATTTTCAGTTTCAGAATCTGCTGGGTTTTGTAAACCAAATCACATTGTTAAAGGGCCAGTTCAAGCCAAAATGAACATTCTGTCATTATTTAGTCACCCTCATGTTGTTCCAAACCATCATATATTTCATATTAAGGCTTTTTAACCCTTACAAATACAAATTCTGAAAAATATGTCTGAATTTACAGCAATCGTAAATTAGTAGGCAAAAAAAAGTACCCAGATGACCTACTACTTTGGACAAAGTGTGTGTCAAATAGGTCTGATGCAAATAGGTCACATGGTGATGAAAATGTATATTAATGATTTTTAACTAGTCAAATTAAAAATGTAACCATTAACTTTTTATTGATTAACCCTCTATTTAATGAAAATTCTGTTCCAAGTGCACCCCACCTGAAGTTGTCAACATGATGTTAAACAAATCATTAAATATTTTTCAGAAAAGATGCATGAAATTCGACTACATCTCACACAAACCTGTCTTATACATATTACTTGTTCAGAAATAATACGAAAAAATGCTTGAAAGAAATCTCAAAAGTCAAGGTAATTCAAGTTCAAAATGACACCAGTAGACTATTAAAACAACAGCAGCTTTTAGCATTATGCAAACATGAAGTATCAGCCATACAGTAACATTATTAGATTGTTCTTACTGAATATGGTTATATATTTAAGTTTTCCAAATAAAGCTTTTGGGTGTCTTCAAGAAGATTTGGAATATACCACACAACCACATTTATGGGTCATTTTTGTGACTTTTTTTTATTTGTTGTTGCATTGAAATCTCAAAAAACAACAGAAAAATAACATATGGGTGTGTACTAATTACATAATTTTAAAAGGTTTAGTTCACCCAAAAATAAAAATTCTGTCATTTCCTCACCCTCATGTTGTTCCAAACCCTTCGTTCATCTTCTGAATACAAATTAAGACATTTTTGATGATATCAGAGAGATATCTGACCCTCCATAGACAGCAACACAACTGAAATGATCCCAGATCCAGAAACTTAGCAAATTATATTTAATATTATATTAGCTATTTTAGAGAACATTACTGTGCAAGTGTACGCCTTCTTTTAGGCGCAAGCAGCCACAGATTACATAAATGCATGTGCGTTCACCCGAATGTAAACAAGCATATTGCATATTGTGCACTGTGCATTGAGATTCTGTAAAATGGTGGAAGTCACAGAAAAAGAGTAAATAATGTTATTTTTGTTTTATTTGCGCAAAAAAAGTATTCTCATAGCATCGCAAAAGTGAATTTAATCCACTGATGTTTTTACTATGTTTCTGGATCTGGGATCACTTCAGTGTGTTGCTGTCTATGGAGGGTCAGATAGCTCACCGATATCACCTGAAATATCTTAATTTGTGTTTCGAAGATGAACGAAGGTGTTATGGGTTTGGAACGACATGAGAGTGAGTAATTAATGACAGAATGTTAATATTTGGGTGAATTAATCTTTTAATTTCTGAGTGAACTTTAAATGAATGAAGGTTGCACTAATGTTACAACAGCATCATTATAACATTTCATTGTTTTAATCTGCAAGACTGAGTCACTAATGGCCAGCACAATAAGTACTTCCACATAAGTCAAAGGGAAAATGAAAGGAAAGACCTTTAATCTAATAACATTGTATTGTATCTTGTCTTATCTCTGTTTTTACAGCAGGCGTATGCGTCCTCCACCCAACAGATGGCGCCGCCCAGTCCCAACACTACCACCACCAGCAGCAGTAATGGAAACAGCAGCGGTGGGGACCAGCTGAGCAAAACCAACCTGTACATCCGTGGTCTCCATCCAGGAACCACAGACCAGGACCTGGTCAAGCTCTGTCAACCGTGAGTTTCACACGGAAATGAATTTAGGATTAGAAGTGGTGGAGACAAGTAAGGTCAGGTTCATAATCAGCAGTTGGAGAGGGTGTATAATGAGAGCAGAAAATGCATTAAAAACAGAAGGAGTGTGTGGGAGAGAAAATCTCAGACTTTAAGCGTCCTGATTTGACCCTGCATGATGAGGTTAGAAATGCACTGCTGGCAGATAATTCGCATTCATTTTAACATGAAGCGTTTTTGGATGAGCCTTTACAGCTTCTTGATTTAGTGGACGTTGTGTAAATCACACATTTCTATTCATCAGACGTTTTTGATATTTTAGAACATTTTGATGCGACGCCTGAGGGGTGCTCGTTTTTCATCTTGGTGTTGGTTCTCATTCTGTGTGTTTTTGTTGGTACGGCAGGAATTCATCTTTTGAAATAAATCTCATATCACTTTTTCGCCATCAGATCCATGCTTTCATGTTAGATGATGTTTTGGTGGAATGTAGTGACATAAACTCAACAGAGGTTTAGGTTTCAAACAAAGCTCTTTTGCAGTGTTTCCATCAGCTAGGCACGACGGTTCCCTCTCCTCGCTCTTTCCCTGCCTGCACCTCACTTCCTTTTAGGGTTGATAAAAATTAAAGGAGAGAGATATTTTGGCTTCGGCTTTGGCTTCTCTCACCTAGATCTGCCAAATCATACACAAAAATATATTATGTTTAAAAATAGTTGTTTTCATCTATTTAACCTTTTAGCGACACTTTTGTTCATTTCTATTTGACTTTGTGTTTTAGAGGTTTGATTTGATTTCCTTCTCCGGTAAGTCAATTTAAAATGGTTTGATTTTAATTAAAAGGTTTCATTTTGTTTATAAATCTGAAAAATGCAATGCAGTTGTAATTGTTAAGTCTATTAAATGTATTTTTAGTAATTGAAAAAAGCTCAAAGGAATATAAAAAAAATAGCTGAAAAACTTCAGCAAACTTGAATGAAATTAAAAAATGTTACCTTGGAAAAGATTAAAAAAAATATTTAAGAGCTGTAGTGCTAAAAGACTAAAACTAAAACCGATCTTCAAGCTAAATGGAATAAAAAAATAATTTATAAAAATGACATAATAGCTCATAATTTCTAGACTGAAATGAAAATGAAAATAAAAATGAAATTTGAAAATGTAAAATAAAAGCTAATTCGAAGTATTACATAAACAGTGTTATAATAAATAACGCTTATTAGTGCATTCAAATGATTAATTTTAACATGTAAATATTTTGAAAATATATACTGTACATGTGTTTTTAGTACTGTACGCACATATATTATGTAAAAAGAAAAAGTATTTTGGATGCGATTAATCTTTTGACAGCACTACTTATAATAAATAACACTAATTTCAATCTTATTATGTGTTTTTGTGCAAGTTTTATATTAAATTGACAAAACAAAAATAAAATCTCAATGTATTTGCCCATTTTGATGTATTTTGGCCATTGATGTACTTTCTTAAACTTTATTAAAATATATATTCCATTTTAGGACAAACTGCTCATATATTTAAAAAAGTGCACAGATTTGAGAAGTATAATACTGGAGAGCGAGGCCTTCTCTGGAAGGAACGGCTGAGGTGAGGCTACCCAGCCCTACAGGAAACTCTGAGCCCAGAGGGAAAGGGAAAGACAAACAAGGGCAACAGCTGGGAGGGAGAGGAGACGAAAAGTTGCTGGTGATGGGGGTGGGGAGAAGCTGTGAGAGTGTGAGAAAGAGAGACTGAGAGAGCGAAAGATAAGAGCTAAGTCAAATATATCAGGTGTTTCTAAGCAAAGAAGCTGTTGGCGGAGGGGATGTTTGGTGAAGTAATTCTTCCCTTTATAGAAAATGAGAGAGCAGATCACAAACCCAATGGTTTCAGAACTCACAGTGGATATCTTAAATAAGAAAAAAAACAACAGCGACATTTATATTCCTTGTTTTAAATCTGTTAATGAAATTTTTTTCAAATGGAACCAACATTTTGACTGAATCAGTTGAGTGAATGATTTGTTCTGAATGAATCAAGTGTTTTGAATGAATCACTGTTCTGAGTGTGTTTTGTTGCTGAATGAATCCTTGTCACTGAAGCATTACAGAAGTAAAGCTTTCTTGTCACTAATTTTAGAGCTAACTGTCCAACCAATGCTGTGAGAGGGATGAGTACTTTTTTTTTTGCTACACTAATATCTGCAGCCCATCTCATAGTGCTCACTTGACCATGACTCTTGGTTGGATCTCACACATGACTAACTGTCTGTTCACCCCTGGGCTGCACTGATAGTGACAGCAGGGAAAAACTAAACCAAATGCAAATAAAACCATGCAACCATGTATATTTAGGATGGAAAAATAAATAGACTTACAGTATGTTGTAACTTGTATGCACGAAATATTCACAGTCAAAACTAATTAAGTTAATTTCTTTAAATACTGTTTGAGGCAAAAAAAAAATTTGCTGCAATTTCAGTGCATTACTGGTGTTTAATTTACTAATTCCATCTATGATATGTTGATCATTTTGTTGATCATTTTTGTTGTGTCTAAGATGCACACACACACACACACACAATATAAGTCCTTACACAATCTAACATGTGTTTAAACTTGAACTGGAAATTAGTTGCCAAACGTCCGGCCAGAGGACAACTGGACCCAACTAAGCCTGGTTCTCCCAAGGTTTTTTTCCCCATTCTCTCATGCATGGGGTTTTGGTTCCTTGCCGCTGTCACCTCTGGCTTGCTTAGTTGGGGACGCCTGATTTCTAGTGATTATCGTCATCTTGACTACAGAGACCGTTGTTTATAATTGAATTAGATATTGTTGGGCCTAAGCAAATGATGGTATGTATAAAGTTAAGAGGCAAGTTTTTTTGTTAAATAAAGGTGCATTGAGTTGATATCTGTTCTGTTTTATTTAATAAAAACATACGCTAGGTAGACACATTTGACTTCGTGGTGGAAGATGTCTTGTAAATATTCAAAACTTTCAAAAGCATGTCCTTAAACGCCCGTGTTTTGTTCCATTCCTTGTCCTGCATGAACAACCCTTAAAGGGTTAGTTCACCCAGAAATGAAAATTCTGTCATTAATTATTTAACCTTGTGTCATTCCAAACTTTATACAGTGAGTATAATGTCTAAATGAACCTTTGCAAATCACTTTGCTAATAATGTGCGAATTAGCAAATTTCACTATGAATACGTCTAATAAAAGATCCTCCGAGAGTGCCTCGGAAAAGAGGGGCGGGGTCAGCGGAGCTCGTGAAGATTTAAAGGGGAAGTACACAGAAAAGAGTGATTTCTAAAGAGCTGTTTTTGACAGGGTTAAATGAGGGGTTTTTACACTATCTTTAAGAAATTGTAAAGCAATCTATATTACAAACTTTCCATTAAGATTCTACAGAATCATATTAGCTTGTGGAAAATTGCTTTTGTATGACCCCTTTGATTATTGTGATACTCTCCAATATGGCACTATAGAGTAATGCAGAGGAGACGAATGATGGAATAAAGTTGTTTTTTCTGTTTTCTTTGTGCACAGAAAGTATTCTCGTAGCTTTATAAAATTACAATTCAACCACTGATGCCGCATGAAATATTTTAAACATATCCTTGCAATGTTTCTGAGTCTTGATCTTGTAAGGATCCTTGATGTCTATGAAGGCTCAGATAGCTCTCAGATTTCATCAAAAGTATCTAAATATGTGTTCTGAAGATGAACGAAGGTCTTTCAGGTTTGCAATGACACAAAGGTGAGTAATCAATGATAAAATTTTCATCACTTTAAAAGTCAAAACTGCTGTAATATTATTTAATCTATAATTACATTGTATAGGTATATGTACAAACTCTAATTACATGATTTAGTTGAGTGGTGAAGATCAGCGTGAGGGTCTGTTTGTCGGCGGTAGGACCCAGATGAGGAGTGCGGTGGAGGGCATTGTAGGTCGATTGTTGTGGATCTCAGCCAGAGCTGTGCAGTGCAGACAAGGAGAGCTCTCAGGTTACACTGCGAGCACATGCCTGGATCAAGAACAACAACCCCCCCTCAAAAACCCGCAAGCCTCCAGTAATCCACAGGCGTGTACGCAAACCTATAGCTCTATACCTGTATCATGCTGTGCAAATGCCTTTTTCCATGCAAGGCAGCATGGTATGGAATCCATTATTCAAAGAGCATTACCATTTGATCAGGGCTTCTCCTCTATGCCTGGCACCCTCATGAAGATTTAATGCAAATGATTTCTGGATATGAGGGACCACTGAGTGGAACATTGTGAATGGGGCAGCTCTGGTGCCCTGCATTTATGGGGTTTTCAGTCCCCGCTGCTCGCCTGTTTTTGTAGCTTAGATTACTTTGGCTCTTTCGAACTGTGTTTGACCTTATACAATATTAGATAAACATCAGCAAGTCTTATGAGTTTGGATGGATTTATCAATATTAAGCCGTTTAAAAGCTGTTTAAGGTGTTTATCCATTCAATTAATCCAAATGTTTCTTTTTGTGCTTGTTTTGTTTTGCACAGCTATGGAAAAATAGTGTCTACTAAGGCCATTCTTGACAAGACCACCAACAAATGTAAAGGTAAGATGTGCTGTATAATTTAATCTTTATAGGAGCAGTTCACCAAAGATTAAACTGGCATAACAAAGATTAACATGAGGTGAGCTATTAAACTCCAAATATGTCAAGAACAAAAAACTGTACATACGTACAAGTTATACTGGAAAAATATTAATATATATAACAATATTTTTTTTTGTTTGACAAGAAAATCTGAAATGTAAGTAAACACTTACATAAAAACTTGCTTGAAAGCACTAGCATTCACATTTATTGCATGCAAAAGAGCAGCTTGGACATTCTTCTAAACATCTCTTAACATTTTAAATGATTATTTTTATTGCTATATTATTTAATTTTAAAATATTATTTAATATATAAATTATATATATATATATATATATAAATTTAAATATATAAATATTATTATTTAATGACAATGATTATGTATAAATAATTCTTTTAAGTTTGGTATTTTTAATAAAACATTTATCCAGTACCTTGTTATTTTATTTAAATTAAATATTCATTCTGTACGTATTAATAAAAATATATATATTTGATCTTACATATTTCATGTAATATTAATTGTCTTTTATATTGATATTAAATATTAATATTAATTTGGTTACAAAATAATAAAAATGAATCAAAATAAAAAGAAGAGCAGCTTGGACGTTCTTCTAAACATCTGCTTTTGCATTGTTCTGAAGAAAGAAAGTGATACTCGATTTGAGTGAACTGTGCCTTTTAACCCGGGAGCTCTCTTTAAATATACTTAATCTATTTTATCTCTAGCAAATGTGTGCTGATGTAACAGGAATGAGATTGGTATTGCATAACCCTACATCTGTCTAGTGAACCAATGCTATTACATCTGTGTGTGTGCGTGTGTGTATGAGAGAGTGTATAGTTAACTTGGCCTGATAGCTCTTTTCTCATGTGGGACAGAGAGATTACCAGTGTGAGCTAAGGTGCAGAGGAGTGATAGGCAATGCTATTGGCTTAACAACTAAACTCTAAGCAATGATCACTGATCCTCTCTGTGCTTGTGTGTGTTCAGGCTATGGCTTTGTGGATTTCGACAGCCCAGCCTCTGCACAGAAAGCAGTGACGGCGCTAAAGGCCAGTGGAGTTCAGGCTCAGATGGCAAAGGTAAGAGTCAGAGGAACTAAACATCCTGTCCCTTAACGGCTCTTAATCGCTGTAAACCTTGCATGGCACTTTGAAACAGCTTCAAACAAATTCCTAACATATGCATCAATATCATTACTATGGCTCATTCTTAAGTTTGGGATTCAAGGAAACCCCTAAGCCAAAGTATTCCATCTTTGGCACAAATTTAATCCACTTTCCTTACAGATTTTCGGCTGCAAGACTATATAAATTCCAAAAAAGTCCATGAATTTAGACTAAAGAGAAGAACTGATCTGGGGATACATCTAGGAACATATCCAGGGACTAGAATGGGAAACAAACTTGGGCTAGTGAGAATTTTCAGCATCATTACATCACATGATATATATTTCTTATTATTATTAATTTTGAAAACGGCTGCTTAATATTTGTTCTGGAAACAGTAATCTTTTTTCTGTATTTTCGATCATTTTGAAGTTCAAAAGAACAGCGTTTGTAGCATGTTTCTTTCTTGGAATAGCAAAATATTGTATAACTGATTGAAGGAGAAATTAATTGATGTTGAAAGAAAATGCCACCAATCACTTTAGTGTAGGACAGCATGATTATTCTACCACACTTGGCCTGTCTGTGGGTGTTGAGCTGTGAAAATGGAGCTGGTGTCCCCATTAGGCTCATGCAGGTCTGCCATTGAGAGCAGTTCAAAGTAAGTGCCTGAGGACTATTTGTCCCGTTTCTGCTCCTGCGTGGAGCTCCAACTCTACAAAGAGGATGTGTTCTCTCTCTCACCCGTGGCTGAGTCACTGTCTAGGCAGCTTGGCTGGTAGTGCTTGACGCACTCAGTAGAGGACCTCTACCCTGGCCAACTACTCACACAGCTCTGCTCGTCCCTTTCACTGATTTCACATAATTTAATGGATATTAATATTTAAGGTAATGCTGAATATTCCGGTTAATCTAAGGAAAACTTGTCCAGATCATATTTTACTGCAAAATAAATAAATAAATAATAACACTATTTTAATAATTATTTTGATATTGTTCATATTAAGATTTTTCTTTGTGTGTGTGTATCTGTATAATGTGTATAATGTGTATAATAATATTTCAATGATAATGAATTATTCATAAACCAATAATTATTTTAAATTATTATTGTTTATTTATTTTTATTTAAATTAATAATTGTTTAACTGCAATATTATTTAAATTCAATTCAGTTTATTTTTGATCATTCAGAAAAGCAATGTCTGTAAAAAAGTATATTAAAATATAATTTTCCTCAAAAAAATTAACATAAAAAAAACCCATACTTTATACCAAACCATACATTATATTTTACATGAATAATAAGTGACTATTGTATTTGTATATAAAGTATATATACTGTATGAGCAGCTATATATGCTGAACATCTCATTAGGTCATTACTGCAATACAGTTTTTTTTGTTTTTGTTTTGTTTTTTTAAATCACATTTAAATGATTTTTTTAGTGCTGTCAAACAAATCAATTGCAATTAATCACATCCAAAATAAAGGTTTTTGGGTAACACTTTGAAATAAGTTCATTAGTTAACACTGGTTAACAATACTAGTTAACATGTACTAAGAATGAACACTTTTTCGTCTCCAGCATTTGTTAATCTTAGTTAACGTTAATATCAGCATTTACTAATGCATTATTAAAAATCATAATAAATAGTGTAATAAATGTATTCCTCAGTGTTTGTTCATGTTTGTTAATAAATTAATTAATGTTAACAAAATGATTTTTGTTTACATATGTATGTCTACTTATTTATAATGTATATAATATAAATACACACACATTCAATACAAAATATTTACATGTATATACATTTATATATTCATATTATTATATTTTACATATTCATATACATAATAGATATACACACACATATATTATGTAAAGAAAAACGTTGAAGTGATTAATCGTTTGACAGACTTTTTATGTAATAATAAAACGAGAAATGACTAATTGAGTATTGGGGGTGCTTAATTGAGCTCCTAAATAATGCCACAATACAAAAGAGCAACAAAAAGGGGATTTATTTTTCTTTTCCATTTTTCTTTTTCATTTTGCCGACCTGAACATATTCCTAAAAGACTTAGTGAGATCTTCACCTATTTAATCTGTAGATCAGCAGGAAAGGGCAACCTCTTCACACAAGAACACGACAAAGCACCCGTCTTAATTACAGCTGTTTTAGAGTCTTTTAGCGTCTTGACCTATTTAAGAGTCTGTTGAGGCTATTGGCGTGGATTCCCCTCCTCTTGTTCAGTCTGTGGAAAAATGCAGCGTCTCACGGCGCGATTAGATCAGTACAAAAATCACCTTCATCGCAGGTCATAGCAATTAGACATTCATTATTCATGGTGGTGAGATGAACTGGTAATGCATTTACAACTCATCTGCACACCAAAGCAATGAATATGCAAATTGGCAGCAGGTGAATTGGAGGTTGGCTGTCTTGCGGCGTCTTTACTATCTTTCTGATTTGTTTAGACAAGTTAACACACAACTCCTGCTTCAATGATAATGAACTAAATTAATTTGAGCCGTATGATATGATTAAGGGGTTTTGAGATCCTGAGATAAAACCTCCTGCAGGAGGTAATATGTAGAAGACATGCGAGCACAGGTTTGCGTATCTGTTAATTTGAGGTTAGAAAGGTGTCACTTTGTACTGTGTGCATATTTGCTGTCATGCCTGCAGCTTCAAATGAAGCTAATTAGGTGTTCATATGGTAATGAGCCGACTCAGTACTGGCCTTGAATACGGTCATTTTGACACTTTTTACTAAAAAATATGCTGATGTCTAAAACTCCAGCATAATTAAACAAGGTAAGAGTCAAAAAAGGGATTTATGTACACTGCTGGCCAAAGGTTGGGAATAATTTAAGAGTTTATGAGAGACGTCTGAGAGAAGTCTCTAGGCTCACAAAAGCTGCATTTATCTGATCAAAAATATGTTAAACAGTAATATGATTAAATATTATTACAATTTAAAGTAAATGTTATATATTTTAATATACTTTGAAATGTGATTTATTGCTGTGATAGCAAAGCTGAATTTTACAGTCATCAGTGTCACATGATCCTTCAGAAATCATTCTTTTGGTTGAAAAGAAACATTTATTATTATTATCTCTGTTGAAAACAGTTATGCTGATTAATATCTTATGGAAACCACTAAATATTTTTTACTACCATTGAAAAGTCTGTGGCAAGTAAAAAAAACGAAACTTTTTTTCATTTAGCAAGGATCATTTAGCATATAATCATTCATATTCATTAAAGAATCTGGGAAAAAATTTATCACAGTTTTCAGAAAAAAAATTTAATCAGCAGTTTTTTAATCTGTTTTTTTTCCTAACTCTGCAGACAGAAGTATTTAATTTATCTTTGCCATCACAGGAATTATATTTTATATTTAATATTAAATATTATTTATAAAATATATTGTAATAAAAAATAGCTATTTTACAATATTACTGTTTTACTATATCTTCAGACATATAACATAAGAGACCTCTTTCAAAAGAAACCTTATTAATCCAATCTTTTGTGTATTTTTCTATTTCTTTCTCTTTTTTTCGGAAAAGAGAAAACTTTCCAACAAGCATCATATTTCATATTTGAAGTTGTGGCAGAAGATGAACCAGTCTTATCTCTTCAATCTCACACAAGTGCATCAGTGCACAAGGCTGCTGGCTCAGCAGTTTGTCCTGCCTGTAAACTTCTGAACTTTCTTTTTTCCTTTTGATTTCCAATACATTTTAAAGCTAGGACATATCATTACTGGACATTCCCTTAACTATCTGTATGCAGTATTTGTGACATGGGGCATTATGTTAACATTATTGACAGGGCTAATGAGGCTCTAACCCAAAGCCACATACCACATACTTAACTATTGAAAATGTATTTGGTGCCAGAGACAGCATATTTCCTATTCTAAGAAAATAATTTTGCGTTATTATTTGTAATGATCAAAAAGCAAAGGTCTTCAAACTAGAGGGCCCACACTTTTTTATTTATTTATTTATTCATCAAATTTCATATCCATAAATGTAAATTCTCAGGAATTTAAAAATGAAGTGAAGCTTTATATTGAGTACATATTGCCCTCAAAGAAACAAAAAGCTGAACAAGCTTGTGTTGTCTTCAATGTTTTCCTATGAAATGGTTTATATCTCACCCTAGCATTTGAAATTTAAAAACCGTTTTAGAGCACAGGCTCTGTTATGAAAGAGTGCTCACTTTGGCTGATGTCTTCATTCGAAGTTGAAGAGGCAGTATCTCGTGTATCGCATGTCACTCTCGAACAAAGCGGGCACAATCATCAATCATAATTAAAAGGAAGCCGGTCCTGACTGCATCACTGTATTCTCTGGGTGTAAATGCAATATTTGACGAAAATATTAGCCCGAGGAAAACCTTGGGCCAAAGCGGGCCAGCTAGAGCTAGAGGTGTGGTTATGAGTTTCTCTGCGGCTGGAGAGCGTCAGAGCCACAGATCATTTCATAAAGTTACAGATTACAGACATCAAATACTTTTAAAATAAATTTGAGCTAAAAACTCACTTTCATACAGCAGCGAGTGTTATCTTTTGATAATGTTCAGTGCTTTGCTACAATCTGTATTGTTAAAAGCGCTCTATAAATAAAAGTGACTTGACTTGACTTTGAAATAACTTTGAGATCCAGTGTCGATTATGATGCCCATGCAGATATATATGTAGGTTATTTATAAAAGACTATAGCCTACACGCGATCCATAACATTACCACACATGATGATATTAAATACGATTGCTTGAAGAAATCAGACGTCAAATTCTTATTCTGTCACAATGGTGTATTTATTCAATTACATAGCTATTTTATCTGTCATAACTAAATTGTCTCGTTTTTGTGGGGGAGCTCCTTTCTGCTAACTTATTCAGGTCGTATTTCTGATGAAAAAATAATAACTAGAAGTCTTGACTAAATAAGTAGGCTTGTGTCCTCTTTCTTTTGTGAAATAACCATTAATACAGCAAATTTTTAAAATTTGTTCACCCCGATTATTTAATTATTTACAATATCACTTATTATTGTAGAAAATCAATGCTTTTGGATATTAATAAATAAAAAAAAACATTCAAACAAAGGCGGCATTTATCATGTTCATTTTGTCCGAGACCTGACTCGCCCTGCTCTAACCTCAGCCACCCTTAATCCTAACCTTACTGAGCCTGTAAGGCTGATCAGTGCTTCAGAAAAAGAAGCAGGGCACCTTGCAGATGTCCATTTACAGGAATTATGTCAGTAACACACAACCAGAAGATTCTCCACCTCAAACTCTAAAATTACAAAACAAACACCACAAGGGGCTATTCACTCAAAGTGCATTTTTGCATTCAACTTCTCAGTTTTTTTGTTTTCTGTGTTAACTTGAGCTCGACGGACATGCTTGGGCACTCCACTTACTCTTGTGTTTCACAGCAATGACACTGCATTATATAAGCAGCACAGAAGTTACGTTATCTATCTTACACACTAGACCTTGCTTTTTTCCATTCCAGTGTTCTGCGTGTTTTACTTGTGAATGTCCCATAAAACCATCATAAAAGCATTCTATGAAGAAGGTGCTATATCTAATAGTACGCTTAATCATAAGCCGTATGAATTTAAGTCTCTATTAGCAGAAATGACGGCAGAATTGTTATTTTTGGACACATTTCATATCATATGCACGTGATGCACACGCAGGTGATTTCCTATTCAATGTTTACTACATTTCTTTCTCTCTTCTTGATGCAGCAACAAGAACAGGACCCCACCAATCTGTACATCTCTAATCTGCCTTTGTCTATGGACGAGCAGGAGTTAGAGAGCATGCTCAAGCCCTTCAGCCAGGTCATCTCCACACGCATCTTACGCGACGCAAACGGCACCAGCCGCGGAGTTGGTTTCGCCAGGTACTGTAATCCTGACCAGCTCTCATACGCAGAACCCCACATTATCATCATTAATATTCCATTAATAACGCATTTGCAATTACTCTATGTCAGGATGGAATCGACTGAAAAATGTGAGGCCATCATTCAACATTTTAACGGCAAATACATCAAGACTCCTCCTGGAGTAGCAGGTACTACATTTGGGTGGTTTTTCATATCGAGTTTTTTATTGACCAGATGGTTATGACAAATAAATAATGAGTGATATGGTTTCATAAAGTGCCTACAGAACCCTTGCTGTGTAAATTTGCGGACGGGGGACAGAAGAAACGTCAGAATCAGGGGAAATATCACCAGAATGGGCGGCAGTGGCAGAGAGAGGGCGAAACTGTGAGAAAGCGGCTTATCTTTGTACTTTTCATGTTGATTTCAATCGAAAGGCTTAATTCAACTGTAACTTATTTATGTACAGGGCGGGATGACGCTAACATATGACCCTACTCCCGCTTTACAAAATGGGTGTGTTGAGAAATTATTACTCAAGAAATGGACTTCTGTGTTAATTATGAGACTGCGTGGTAACAACCATTCTTAAGAAATGTGTTTGCCGCCCCCTGCAGGTTTTACTCTCCTTCCTACAGCATTGCTCCTAACAGAATCATCGCTCAGACTTCTATCTCTCCCTACATGCACTCACCTGTCTCCACCTACCAGGTACAGAGAAGCCGTTTGTTTTGCAAAAGCTATAATGCTGCTCAATGCAAGATGTACAGTCATTATATATGAGGAGTTTAATTTTATGGGAAAATCTTCACATATTTTCTAACTTATTGGGTATAAATAGATTTGAATCATACTCAATAAGAACCCAAATTGAAGTTTAAAATGTGTCTGGTTTTAATGTCAGGTACACAATCCCTCCTGGATACATCACCAGTCTTACCTCATGCAGCCCACGGTAAGTTGCAGTTTAACTGTTGCTCTTTTTCCTAAATCACTTTTGCCTGCCTAACTTTCTTTCTGTTCGGTGCGCAGGGTACCGTCCTCACGCCCACAGTGGACCACACCATGACCATCCAGCCCACTGCCATAATAGGGCCTCTCACACAGCAGCTCAGCCATCTAACCCTGGGCAGCACAGGCACTGTACGTCCCCCACAGATCCTCTTTACCAATCTTTACCAATGTCTACCAACAAATTATATATTTCATGACTGGCACTACATTTTTTAGTTTTGGTTTTCATTGTTAATTTTAGGGCTACCAGAATTGATATGCTAACTATAAAATATTTATTATTTATTGCATTGAATTTCTGGTGACAAGTTTAATTTGATCAAGACGTGTAATTGTATTTTAATTATATTTTATTTTAAGTAGTTTTGGTATCATGGACATTACAGTGGTTTAATTTATTAATATTTGTGTTAGTATCAGGACTGCATGATATAATAATCTAAAATCAGTATGGCAAAATATGCAGTGCATATAAAATCATTTTAATAGATTAAGGTTTGAAATTCAGACATAAATGTTAGTATAAAAACAATGTACTATAAAAGTATTTATATTACTTTTATTAAATGTTTAGTTTATATTCTAGTACAATAAATATACTGCAACATGTTTCTTATTTTTATTTAGATTTGAAATAATAATCACAATAAAATTACATTTTATAGATTTAAGAAATATATATATATATTTATGGTCATATTAAATTATTCAAAAACAGTAATAATGAAGACTGAACATGATTTTTTCCAACCACTAAATTAATTTAATTAAATATATTTTACTATATTTATATATATATATATATAAATGATTCACTCTGAAAAAAGCCTGTCTCTAGTTAAAATTTTTGTATTTTTGTATTTTCTATGCAGGAGCAGCAAAATCATCCCAATCATTATAAAATAATTGATTCCAAAATTCAAATATATAGCTATTTAAATCATCATCTGAAATTTTTTTCATAGTGCAAAATATATCACAGAAAAATAACCCAAAATATCCCAATTGATCATCAATTGAGTTTTTACAACATCGTGCAGCCCTAGTTTTTGTAGAAATTGCGATCACAAGGATTCTGCATAACCATATAAGCAAGAAGTTCATCTGCCTAATTTCTCTGTGTACTCTGTGGATATCGCACATTTATCAACCTGTGTCCGTCTGTCCTCAGTATATGCCTGCAAACACAGCTATGCAAGGGACCTACATACCACAATACGCCCAAGTGCCTCCTTCAAACGTTACAGCCGAGGTACGAAACCCTTAAATGCTGATTTATTCCAATTGTTTCCAAACCTGATTCACTGTGATGTATTGTCAGTAATCTTGACCTCATGCCACTGCAGGAAAATAGCGTCCAACAGCAGCAGGTTGCCATAGAGACACCCACAGACCACACAACATACTCCTACCAGCATGGCAAGTGAAGAGGAGGTGGGCTACTTCCTGTTGCCTTGGAAATGTTATGGTCTGTAATAGAAAGAAAGAGTAAAAACAATGTTTATCCGTTTTTAAGATGTTGAACTAGCATATCTACTGTTTCCAAGAAATGATCAAATCAGTTCTGAACTATATGAGCAACTCGCTTATGAGTAAGCACTCTAATATACATCTTTCTCTTATTTTAGTACATTCATAGGAATGATGGAGAATACCAAACCACCTCTCTTGACATAAAAACAAATGGACGTTGTTAAAAGGAACTGAGAAGCGTGTCTCTTTCCGATGAAAGAAAGCAATCTTTTTTTTTTTTCTTGGAGAAGACCAACCGATAATGAAGCTAAACCTATTTTAGTAAGTGGAAGACTGGGATGGAGAAGGCTATGACTAATAAATGTCATACAAGTTCACAAAAAGCAAAGTAAGCTTTTTTTTTTAACACAAAGACTCACATACATGCGCACACACAGACACTCCAACACACTTTGAGAACTATTTTTCTGCAACTTTATTTTCTAGAACATTCTGCGGAGCCAGAATGAAACAACTACGATGTTACAGCACCATGTGTCGTTTTAATTTGATTTAATCTTTTTGTAAAATTCTTCAAAGGTTTTGTTCACTGCTTTTGAACTGTCTGCTGCAAAATGAGGAATTTTGTACATAAAAAACTGTTTTTGCAAAGATCTTGCTGCATTGTTCTTGAATATCGATTTGAGGAACCTGCTGAATCCAGCAGCTAAGTCTTTTTGATAGATCTACAGAAAAATGTGCTGTATCGAAGGGCATTGTAAAAGCACTCATTGTTTCAAGCAAAACGAGACTGAAACCAAGACCTCATATCCCCATCACAAAAAAAGTCCTTTTTTCCTTTCCAAAATGCTGCTTTATCTTGTAAGTTAGGTTATGCTCTGTTTAAATGTTGAGATTTATTTTTGTATTTGAAGATCTTTTTTTTTAAGGAAATTTCAAAGAGAAGCTATTTGGATGATAAACTTTTTTTATGACTTTGTTTTCATGTCAGTAGTTATGTATTGCCTCTTCTTCACACATATGGGTTCTGTCTTTTCTTTTACGCATTGTAAGGAGTGCTCCTCCAACATTGTAATGTAGGCCTGTAAATGACTTTTTCTTGCCTTGGTGAACTCTAATAGTGAGGAGTGTGTTCTTTGGGCTGTGTCCCCCTGAGACATAAAAATGGCAATATAATGAAAACCAAGAGAGAGTTCTTCCCTTATTAGTGAAACACTCCCCCAGTTTCCTTCCTAGGTAAAAGATTCTGAGACTGGGAGAATGATTATTTGTGCTGTGCTCTGTGCATAACTATAAATTCTGAAATGTAGCCTAAATTTTAATATTATAAACAGGAAAATAGTTAAGCGAGGTATGAAATCATATGTAATACTATCATTTAAAAGTATTTGGCTCCGTCTCTTCAAACATAATAGGACTTTTATCATGTTTTACACATGCACACATTAAGAGTTGCAATTTTTAATATATATCTAGCAGCATATAGAATTAGGCATCCCTAATGAAACAAACAGCATATGCTAGCTAGGTGTTTTTCAGCAGGGATTTGTTTCTAAAAAAGGTAGTCAACTTCTTGAGTATAGATTTTTTTGGATATTACATTTAAAAATAGGGAATCTTAATGGTCACTGCAATATAAATCATATTTCACCCGAGTTGTGAATTAGTTAGCAGGCATCAAGACGGTAATAGCACGTGGTTCAGTTTAACACATCAAAAACGTACAGTGCAGCCTTGATCCGTTTAAGTGAAGTTTACACAACATTATCGGTTTGACAGCTTAATACAAAAAAAAAAAAAACAACAACAACGTTCATGTACCCAATTAACGTCCACACAAATGAAAATGCAGTCTTGTTTAGCTAATCATGTCATGAGTCGGTTCTACACTCGGTTGAGACACATGACTCAGACAAGGATTCATTTGAAATTATTCATTTATCCTCTGATACACGCATAACCTCAGGAACTCACTTCCAGTAAGATCTGTTTCACATACAAAAACAGATAATAAAAGGTACAAAATGAGTATTAAATATGTCTTCAATTTTACCGTATAGTCACTGTATATACAATAATTATCAATATCCTGCAAGAAAAAGAAAAACTAGAAACAGTTGCCAAAAATAGTTTTCTCTTACACAAAAGGAAGAACTGAGTAACCTCAAAGAACAGCAAAGATGCATGAGACTGCTGGGTTGTGAAAAAGCAAATAAAAGTTAAAGTGCAGCCTATCTGAGATGACCCAAATGATCATAAGATTCCAAGTTATTACAAAAATCACCAAATACTGAATAGTTTTTTTTACATAAGCCTGTAAAGGCAGAACTCCATCCCAAAACATAAGTCAAAAGCATTACAGCACGTGTTCTTGTGATTCATCACATTAAGGTGAAAAAAGCTCATTTTACCAGAGAACCACAAAACTTCAGTTTAAAAAAAAATGTCTTTCCAAAAAGACATCTTATTTAGTTATCTTAAAATAACTGTACAGTTAATTATCTTGACAATATCTGTATAAAACATACAGGTATCAAACATCACAAGTATTAAGTAAACTGCTGCTTTCATTAGAAAACCACTGAGTGAGTCTGTGATTGTCAGTTCCAGCTATTTTACTAGTCCTAGAGTGAAAAGACATCAATTTAAATCTCACTTATCACATTACTGTAACATTAATGACTTCTGATGATTTGAGATCAAGTACACTGCCAGCGGACACAAATGATCATTTGAAATCATTTCAAGACAGGCCTTAATATTGACAGCTACTGCAGAGGAATGGCAGCACAAGAAAAGACTGAACATATGAAAATAACATCCTTCCATGGTCAGCAAAATAACATTTGCTGACAAAGCAAAAGCATGTCAGGTTATAGGGAACCATGAAGGGGCATAAAACCATTGCCCTGACTCTTAAAGGCTGAGACAGTGTGACACTTAGTTGCATGAGGACCTCCGAAGTTTCATTTAGACAGCATAGAAACGGCCGGCGATTGAGAGCGCCCCACATTTGTCTCTGAAGTGCACAGAAGCCCTCGTATCCATACAACATTTCAAAATGTGTTCTATACAAAAGGATCATCCAATCACAACAGTTTCTGGTTCAGAATTTCCCATACCATTCGTCTTCTGAAATAGGGCATGTGTTTCTGTTTGAGAAATGAAAGAAAAGATCAAATTAAAAATCCTTACGCAAGTGTGACCGACCAATAATAGCTGGTGCTCACCTGTGTGAATGTGATAGGCCGGTCTTTGGTGATGTACTCAGCATATTTGCATGTGAACATTCCGCAATCACTTCCATTCATTTGCTGCGGAATCTCCTAAAGATTAGGAAGACAGATAAAAACCTTGAAATGATCCTGGAGCAATTAAAGCCCTACATAATGCTTACAACGAGAAACTCACATTGCGCCTTTTACTTTTGAGAGTCCATTCTGAGGTATCCAAGTTCTGCCGCTTCTTGTCTTCACTTTCTTGTTTCAGATATTTTCTGTTATACAGAGACACAATTAAGAGACTTTTGACAGTGTCTTATCATGCATAATTTATTCCGTTTATTTCTTAATGGGTTATCATGGGACTCATTTCGAAAAGGCAATTCTTGCAGACCTGTTTCATCATATAATCCTCAAGCAGCACTTACAATAATATCCTGCAGGCCTCGTCGTTGTTTCCTCCCATTGAATCAAAGTAAGTAATGCTCTTCTTACGAAAATCCACCACCTATCAAAAGGGGTGGGAGAGAGAGAGAACAATTTTAAACAACGAAACTTGAAAGCAAATCAATTCAAATGATTCATTCCTTTATTAAACTGACTGAAATGTATTATAATACGATTCTGAATTGCTTGTAAATGTCAGGAAGGAAAGCAATGCATCTTCCATGTATTTGTCCTCAATGTGACCTTGGTGCTGGTTAGCTACTTACAGACAGGCACCAGTGCACCCCTAGGTGGACAGGCACCAATATGATGTCTACAGAAAAGATGTCCACTTTTTTGGTCCAGCGGCGAACAGCATTGTAACCAGAGCTCCGCAGTTTGGGAAAGAAGAAGGTGTTGAAGGTGTAAGCAGAGGGCAGGTTGGGCCGTTTACTACGCTCCACCAGCAGGTTCATGTAGAAATTAATTACCTGAAATGGAAGAAATATATCAGTCAGGAGTTCAAATCATTGGCAAACTGATAGCTACGTATGTTAATGCCTGAATGAGGTAATAAAGCTCTGACCTCATCATTGAGCCAGTTGAGGTGGTTAAGCGTCTGCAGGTCCTTTCTGGTGATGGTGAGGCGGAAGCCCTCACTGAGAACCTCATCCTGACCGTCGCCTCTCAGAGCTCTGCTCACCTCATTCTCCATATCCTGTGAGCAACATAGAGCAGTAAACACACTAGTTTTATATTCACAGAAGAAAGTTGTTCATTTTTTGAAAGATATGAGGGTAGGGCTGGGCGAAAAATGGATAAAAGATAATTATGATGTAATTTTCCTTGATTAAATGATAACAAGAGGCCGTTAAGTGTTCAATTTAATGCGTGCGTGGCAAAAGCTACTACCTAACCCAAGCTACTACGACTATCAAACGTGCATTTCTAAGATACAAAAAAGTAACATCAATATTATCAGACAACACGAATCTGTTTCTTGATTTGAAACAATATCATTCAACAGAACAGGCAGAAATTAAAAAGATTTAAAAACAGATAAAAGTTTCTTGGCCATATCGCCCATTTACCTTGGTTAACTCTGGGAATTCTGGCTCCTCTTCAATCTGCTGAGGCTTTTGGATAACGGCTGCAACAGGAACCTCTTTCTCTAGAGGGACTCGAACCTTTAGCTCAACACTCACTGGGACAGCTCGACCCTCTCCAGAGAGGCGCTGAGAGCAAAAGAGAGCATGAGTGGGTTAATCATATAAAATGCAGGTGTAGGTTAAAAAGAGAGAACATTTACCTGGCGCAGGAGCTGAAAGGCCAGAGCCTCCTGCTCGTCGATCAACCTCCGCCGCTCCCGAGCTCGAGAGTCGTAGAGGCTAGTACTGGAAATACACAGCAAAGGCAGACGATATCAAAGGCTATTCCCTTCCACAAACTAAAACCACTGATACTTCTACATACTAGACAAGAGACTCACAGTTCTTTGATCCACAGTTCAGCCTGAAAGCACGGCACACTAGAAAGGGCAAGATAGGGTTATGTTAAAAAAAAAAAAAAAGGAAAATGGAATGTATGAAAAGATGAAAGATACACTCAATGTTCTCCTACCTTGAGCTTTCACACTTCTTGCCCTGCTTCTCCTTGACAAAAATGACAGAATCTCCATCATGAGCTAAAGAAAGCGAAACAGATTAAGACAACCTTGAACCTAGAATTACATTACAAACATAAAAAAGAAAAGAGAAAAAGAGGACTCACCTGATGACTGTGTGTCCTGAGAGGAGGTATCCTGAAGAGCAGCTGGTGATGGAGGTGAGGGAACAGCTGGTCCTTTTGCACTGGGCTGTAGGTCATGGGCCCATAGCAGAGGCTCTGGAATGCTAGAGGACGCACCAGGACTTGGCAGGGCAGTGGACGCCTGGCTGGAATCAGGCTGGGGGCTGGGAGGCAGACTGGATAACCCGTAGGATGACACTCCAGCGCCGGAGCCTGCTGGAGAGGCACAATGAAGACGACTCCGACTGGACGACAGGAAGCTGGAGCTGGAATGAGACCAAATGTTTTGCTGTGATTAAGAGAAACCATCAAATTATCTTAAAGGTATAGTTCTCCCACAAATTATAATCATTAGTAACCCCAAATCCTGATAAACTGTTCATCCTCTAAAATATCTGTACCACCTTTAAAGCCAATTTCACCCAAACTTTAGGAAATTCATGAAGATTGTAAACATCCCATACAAATCAAGTGGTTTATATGGTAAACGAAATATCAAAGGTAATTACTTGAATTTGGGCTTCAGCAAGAACCAACAATATATTTTAATGTGTGAAGAAAAACCTAAATTAAATAATATACCCCCCGTTTCACAGACAACGCTTAAGCCTAATTCTAGATTAAAAATAAATCTGAGCTGTTTCAACAGAAACAAACTTGCACTGACTGATCTTAAAACATATCGGTGCCTTTGTTTGGTCTTAAGATGCACTCAAGTAATGCTTTTTTATTGTTTATTAAAAATGACTTAAAGGTCCTAATTAAACTATGGCCTAATCCTGGAAGCGGTCTATGAAACTGGGCCATAAATTGACTCCAGAAGACCTCATTTAAATGTTTACTCTTATAAGGAATATAGACTTTCAGTGGATGAAGAAAAAGGTATTTAAAAAGTTAATTTGAAATTGGTGTGGAATTATATGAATGTGAGCAAAAGAATGTTTAATTTTGGAAGAACTACCCCTTTAAAAATAGGGATGGGCATTTCTGATCATATTTCATTTCGAGTAATCCACAGGTTTGAGAAACGAGTACTCGATTAATCTGGGGTGGAGTTTAAGCAAGGGGCGGGTGTTTGCGTCACAGTATACAGTAAACATTTAAAAGAAATAACAGCATGAAGTGAAATTGAAGTGCTTTTTCTTTATGATGCATTGTATATAAAATTAATCACATAGCCTAGATACATAAATACAATTTGTAATATAACATTTACATATTTATCTAC
>JAUCMT010000054.1:12800023-12842764 GCA_032357475.1 Enteromius thamalakanensis
TTTGTACTTTCACTCAAGTAAAATTGAAAAAGGAGTACTTTTACTTTTACTGGAGTAATATTTCATATTATGGATCTGTACTTTAACTCGATTACTTGATTTGTGTACTTCGTCCACCTCTGAAATAAAGTTTCTGAATCAAGAAAAAAGGGCTCAATCCTAGCTTTCTGGCACAAGGATTCAGTAAGCGTCAAGTTGCTTCTATCCTTAAAATTTCAAAGAAGGCAGTTCACAAAAAAGTCTAACAAACGTGCATTGTTTTCTATTAGTGAGATTTAAAAGTTTTAGGAATAAAACCCAAAAGAAACTGCGATCTCTTATTTTTTTTCCAGAGCTGTATATGTTAGGCCTATATGTGGTGGTGGGCCGGTTGGACCATAAAATGCCAGGGCCGATTTTTACTCCCAGTCCAGCCCTGGCTTCACGATTTGGGAAAAATGACACATTGCGATAATTAATGTCAAAATTGCGATTGCTATACAATAAACTGCAATAAATCAACTTGCTTGTTTTGAAGGAAAATGGACACACAGATTACTAATAATGCTGAAAACAGTGCAGTCTAGCAATAACTAAAAATACAATGTTTTCAAATGAAAACTAAATTGTACAAAATAAACGACAGTAACATCTTTACATTACTGAATTAAATAACATTAAATTAACATTAAAATCAAATAAAAAATTAAATTGAAAGTCAAAAGTACAGATAAATAAAACAAATACTCATTTTTATTTTTTTACATGTTAAAACATTTTAGCAGGATGTAACATAGTAACAACTTAGTATATTTCTTTTAGTATTTCTTGTGTAGTGTGCCGATCATTTTCTCAGATCCCTCTTTGCTAAAAGTGTGCACACCTGAGGCGACTTGGGTGAATATATCTCGCTATTCGCGTGTAGTTGGACGCTTGAACATGTCGAGTTTAAGCCGGTTTCACACTGGCACTGCACGTGTCAGCAGCTCATATTTGTTTGGCGCCCATGTTAACGGGTGAGAGATTTCACACAGCGCGGCAGGTGCAGAGAAATGACAAATAAATCAAATAAATAAATCAAAGCACATGGCACACAGTGTTAAGAGAAGAACGCTGGAAAAAACGACAGAAAGATGCTTGTCTATAGCCTGCTGCAGTACAAGCTGAAGTCAATGCAAAGACGCAATAAGACATCCTGTAGCGTGATTCACGCGAATTAAGCGGCGCTTTAAATACGCCGGTTTTACACTGCAGAAAGCGGCGCACGACAAACGCTGCCAGTATGAAATCACAATTGGCGCGAGCTGCTCATGCTCTGCATACAGATGTCTTATTGCATCTTTGCATTGACTTATCATGTAAACAGTGAGGAGAGCCTAATGTGTACATGGAATCAAAATAGTAGATAAACTTCATTCATGCTGTGAAGTAGGGCTGGGCGATAGGCAAGTGATCGATATCAATAAAAAATGTGTTCGATAAAACGTTCAATGTTGATGAATTCATAGATTTTGAACGAATCTTTAATGTGACGAGGATAAGTCATCTCGGGGAGTTATTCGTTGAGTCTTGCATGCGCATTGCGAAAATTTCCTTACTGGAATTAGTTCAACTGTTTCGAGTCTTTGGTTATGAGTCATTCGTTCATAACGTGACGTGAGAGCCCCATGAGCCTATCAGATGCAGTCAGAGACGGAAAAAGAATTGATTAGGTCATCTACTGAGTCTTCCAGGTTGATTTGTTTGTTCATCACGTGATAGCTCCGTAAGCCAAAAGAATCCGATCAGCATGCGTGTACATATCTGCTAGGATTAGTGATAGGGAAAAAACATTATGTTTATACTTTTAAAAAAAATGAACGAGATGACTCTAAAAAAGATTAGCTCATTTTGCTGAGCGAGACTCAAAGAAACGAGTCTGTAAGATGATCCGAACTTTCCATCAATAAAAAACAGAGGGTGCAAACTAGTTTGGTTGCATTAACAAAGGCCATATTGTTGTCTCGCGCTGTTTTGCTGGATTGAGAAAATGAGAGCCGCAGTGAGCAAGGAAATTGTAAATAAAAGGAGAAGGGTCTGTCTGCAGACTGTGGATGTGAGTGGAGCTCCACTCAAGAGTGGAAATACTTCACCTCCACTTCCGACACATATTACGCCATATTGATCCAGGCATTACGCCATCGCCTTGATGGTCCGGGCAAAATTTTAAGACATTGCATATTTAAAACTTATGGTTTAATCTTTCGTTTTGTATTATTTATAGTTACATATACATTAGGGATGGGAATTTTTGATCGTATTTCATTTTGAGTAATCCACAGGTTTGAGAAACGAGTACTCGATTAATTGGGGGTGGAGTTTAAGCGAGGGGCGGGGCATTTGTGTCACAGTATACAGTAAACATTTAAAAGACATATCAGCATGAGGTTAAATTGAAGTGCTTTTTCTTCATGACGCATTGTATATAAAATTAATCACATAGCCTAGATATATAAATATGTTATATTACAAATTGTATTTATCTACACAAAATGCATGTGAGCTTGAACTGCGTGTCAATCATAAAGTAGTGGATGCGCTTCCCCGTTACTTTAAAACAACGGCAACTGAAGATTATAAAAATATATTATAAAAATATAACCTTTTTCAATGTTTATAAAACAAATAAAACACACACGATACTCTGCTTTTCTGTTATTTTTATTCAAGTTTTTTATTCAAAAATTTTTCTTTCAAGCGGCATCACAACAGCTGTGGATAGTTTTTTGTTAAAGGTTCGCAAAAATAAAGTTTAATATTACTTCAAACGACTGTTACGTAGCCCATAGCCTAACAAAAGTTAGAAGCTTAAAATAAAAATAGCCTGAATATTTTTACCACAGCTATAAAATTTAAAGATGAGGTAAAAAAAGGTAAAAATGATCAGTCGGTAAGGGTAAATTTAAAGCCGACATAATTTAACTATGATGCTTAAACTTAAAATACAGCCTTAATAGTTTACCATGCAAAGCTAAGAAAATTTTACATAAGGATGACATATTTTTATTCAAAAAGATTTGTTGGTCTACGTGCTCAGATGAAAGCCGAGTGCGGAGTCTATTTACAATTAGACCAGCTTCGACAGACTGTCTTTTAGCATTTTTCGAATATAGCATCAATCCTTGCACTGACCGTTTTCCTTGATGGGACAGTATAGTGGGGCTCAAGGTAATTCATTAAACGTTTAAAACCTTCAACAAAACTAATAGGCAGCAAGTCTTTTGCTGTCATTTCTGCGATTAACTGCGTCATCCTGCTTTTGTCGCATTTCTGTCTGATAGTGAAATCTCTTATGCTCGTCTGACTGCTGGTAGTGGCATCGGCATCATCTGCTTTTTTGTGTTTATGTGCAAGATGATAACGCATCGAACTCGTTGTGGAGTTGTAGATGAGTGTGGCGCTGCACATCTTACACTTGACTGTTTTTTCGTTAAGTTTTTCAAAGTGTTGCCAGACATCGCTGCGCGCTTTAGAAGCCGTTTTCGCTCTGTGCTCCGGTCTTGTCTCTAGACCGCAACTTCTCACAGCCATAACCAATCAGATATCAGACTACCGCCCAAATACCAGCATAACCAATCAGAAAGAACGAACGTAGTTTAATAAAAAAAAAAAAAAAAGCCTTATTAGAGTCAATCGATTGTCACGTTTGTGCTCGATCGTCGCTGATAGGTTCGATTAATCGAGTGCTCGTGCACATCCCTATTTAAAAACAGCTCAGGTTTAGTCACAGACATAAAGAACACGTTTTAGCAGCATGACACAGATACTTACAAATCTCGATGCGAACGAATGCTGGATTGAGAACTCCCGTCGTGAAGAAAGGTCGACTGGCCACCAGACACCATGGCTAGGAGCTGCCTGTAAACCTCCTTTTCTTCCTCACGCACAGACTACAAAAACAGTGAAAATAAATAAATAATCTAAAATAACAATTTCTTTGATAAGTAATAAATAAATAACAAATATCCAGATCAAACCATGATTACTACTTTTATTAAATGAAAATATCTCAAGCTGAACATGTGTTAATGAAAACAGTTCTGCTCTTTATTTCGAAACATACTGCTGCACATTATTTATTTAAACTGTATCCCTTGTTATTTGCTCATTACAGTTGGGTTTAAATCTTATTGTGCAGTCTTATCTCTAATGAAGTAATTCTATCTTTTTTTATGCCGTGAGAAATTTGATATATTAAGCAAACCAGTACAATGAGTGCCTAACCTCCTGTGCTGTACAGCGAGCTCTGGCCCGGAGAAGGCGGCTTGAGCTGCTGTGTGAAGGACTCTGGACCACTCGGATGGGAAAGGTCTTCTCATACAGGCTAGTATAAGCTGCTTTTCCTGAACTGGTCTCAGATGATGACAAAAAGCTAAAAAGATAAACAAATTTGCTTTCTGTTTCATTACCATGCATTTATTACACTCTTTTGAAATGGAACAATAATACCCAATAATGAAAAATCTAACAAAAACCTACAAATCTATTATTTAATTATGATTCATTACATTTGTTTAATTTAAAATCCAACCTGTGCGGTCGGTGGTAAATGGATCTTCCCAAGCGGGGTGAGGGGGATGGTTTTGGTGTGGAGACAGAGGGTAAGTTAACAGAGTGTCCATTAGCTTTGTGCGTCTCGTGGGGTGGATGGTCTATACAAACTTGTCTTCTGCTCACTTTTGATATGGTTACTGACTCTTCAGTTTGTAAGGAATCTGTCAAAAACAGACTGTGTGTCAGCATGTTAGTTAGAAAAATTAAAACAAATGTAGCTATTTTTATACTTACCAGATTGTATGACAGTCCTCCAGTCAACTGAACTAGATGGAGCTACAAGTGTGTCCTCAAGTATGTCATGTGTCCCCCGATCCCGAAACTTTACGAAAAAGCAGAAAATGTATCGGACAGACCAAATGAACTAGACTGCACAACAGCTTTTGTTTTTCTCTCATTTCAAAAAAATGAGGTAAACCCACAAAAACCCAATAAAAATAGTACCTTGTTTTCTGACCACAAAGACGCTGATGTAACAGAATTGGCAGCAGTTTGGGATGGTATTCCTGTTTGACGTGGACCTGATGGTGCTGGCAGCACGTTCCCTGGGTTAGGTATGACATTGTTCTTTACCCAGTACACAACATTCGAACCATGGGTCCTCACTCCTTCGGCTGCATTTTTAACTGTATCCATAATATCTCCTAGAGAACAAGAAACAAAACGTTATTGTAATTGACATAAATCAGTTTTCACGTATTAAGAATAGTGGTTTTTACCCATTTTGAATTTCTTCACCACTTTCTCCTCCTGATCAGCTGAATCTCCATCTTCCAAACTACAAGAAAACACCAAATTGAGACGGATGAGAATCATCAAGTATTTTTATATAAACATGCACTATTTCTGGAAAACACAGGTGGCCATTATTGATACTTGTATGAAAGCTAAATTAAATCATAATAAACAAAAAAGAGTGAATAAAATATTATAATATTAACTTGTTAAAGGTTGCTTTGATGTTTTACTGAAGCAGCAAACGCGCAAATAAACTCGGCGAAAGCGAAAGAAAATGAATAACGTTAGTTTTTCATGAGCTCCAGACGCGCACGCGTCTTTAACGTCATCCGACCAAAACAGTTCGCGCTCAAATGAACGAACCAAAACATTACGACTCAAAAACAAGTTTAAATACCTAAACTTTCATTGTAAGCCCAGAAAATGAATACAACAATTCTTGGACGTACACGGAAACCCCTTATTCCCACACATAAACATTTCTACCTGTCTAACGGTCTCTTTCTCCTTAATGTCCCGTCTTGATCCACTCTCACGGAACCGGTGTGAACCCCACCAGCGGGAGCTCCGTTTCGCAGACTGGCGATTCCGGTTCCGATCCATTCGTAGAACTTATTAAACATGATGAATGACTGAAAGCCTCAATTATAGCGGGATAAGTCCTAAGGGCTGTCAGCGCAGTCCCAAACGCGGGCTCCCTCTGCCCTTCATCCGCATGCCACTGCTAACCAGCTTTGTTAGATAAAAGTAGCTGAATCCTTGACTTAAACACGACTGAACCAGTTCAGATAAACCCACACCGCTTATCTTTAGCTCAACCAGCTAACGTTAACCAGCTGCTAACACGCGAGATACCAGCCCAGCAATAACTACACCTGAGGTGAAGCGGGCTTCACATAGCTGGGCGCGTGTGTTAGTATCTGTTGTGGATATTTTTTCCCAACCGATTCGATTTTCTTAGAAGCCGTAAGCGATACTGTGAATGAGATATTGAGTACACAAAGTTGCATTAACACCTCCCGCTTCTTCCTTATTTAAAAGCAGAACATGGCCGATGCCCACATGTTAAAAACGCGCTTTCCCATTGGATGAGCGGAGCGGAAGAGCGTCATCAGTGCGCAGTGTTTTGAAAGAGGAATGGTGGGATCAAGCATTTCAGTGCTTTTTTTATGCTTTAACTTTGAACACATTTATATAGTTTTTTGTTTATTCTCAGTGACTTCAATGTTTTGAATAATTTATTGATTTTTCAGTGGCTCTTTCTGGAGGTTACAATGTTACTCCAGTAGGTGGCGATAAACTAATGTTTGTGTTTTATGAGCGAGTCACTGAATCGCCCGTTCAACCGAGTCTTTCTGCCTTTTCCATCTACAAATGTTTTAGGCTAATATATCCCAGATACCAGTTTTTCTCTTTGATATAAAGAAAATTTTAAGATTATTATATAGCATGAGATGTACTAAACTTGTTATTTTATTAAAAAAAAGAGAACTGTTTTCTATATTATGATAACACACAAGCACAAATATGTAGAAGAAATTCTATTTGTGTTTTCAGAGGAAATAAATTCACATTTATTTACTTATTTTGCAGATTTGCAACTAAAACATACCTGTCATTTAATAATTTCATAGTCAATACATTTTAATAAATTCCCTTTATTGGTCACACACTGTCTCTATACTGTACAGGCCACAAACAGGAAACTTAAAAAACAACAACTCATATACAGTATATATATAGAATTCTGTTTAAATCATGCTACAGTGATTTTGCACTCTCTTAGTGAACATTGTAAATTTATGTACACATCCAAAATCCATAATTTTTCTTCAAAAATAGATCTGTGCTGTGGAATGAAAAAATAAAGTTAGATTTATTAACACATAGAGGCCTAAACAAAATAAATAATGCTCCAAAAGCATATGTCAATCAAGCTGACCTTACAATGGCAGCGAAATATATCAAAATAGAACATTCCTATAAAATATTAAGGTAAATTCAAATGAAAGCATTGATTATTAAAATCAAATTTGTACAAATGAACTCAGAAATTTAAATGTTACTTTGATTCATACGTGTACTCCTAAAACCCAGCCAGCTACTCAAAAAACACTCTATTATGAAAATATTCATCATAATATCTAATTTCACCGAATGACTTGTTAAAATATATTCATGCTGCGATATCACATATGAAACTTTTTTAGACACAAAGGACATCGATGGATAAATCCTACTACACAGTTTCACCTCAGTGTTATGCTCTAATATTTCATGCACTTTCACTTCTAATGACATCTTTTAGGTTTCGGTTGACACAGTGCATTTCATATTTTTTGTATTGTTTTCTACGACAGATTTGTAAACTAGCTGAATGTTGTTAATGTTTTACCAGTTTACATAGAGTAAGCAATGTATATGCAAGACCTCCTTCACACAACAGGATAAATGTATGGCACATCATAAAAGCTGAGATGAGCTTAAACTCGAAAACATGCACCGAAGATCCACATCATGCTGGAAGGAAATCATCACTCAGATCAGAGAGACAAAAGAAGAGCCGTCGGGGCTTCAGTTTAACAGCACAATCACTCCCGATCTGAAGTACCAAACAACTGGAGAAGGAAAGAGAAGATGTAAACAATGTCCAGGTATATGCTAAGAGTGGCGAAAATGTATTCCTCTGGACTTATGGTGAATTGCTTTTTCCCCATCAGCATCTGTGTGTCAAATGCCAGGAACTAAAAGACAAAAGGGAGATTTAAAAATTAAAATGACAATAATTGATACAAACACAATAACTACTAAAAAACACAAGGGATAATATTCTAAAAACCTTATCAGGAATCATTTTGTGATAATGTGCTGACTGTGTATTATCCTCGTTTTACTGTGTTCCTCAAACAAACAAATAAATGCATGGACATTTAAACCACAAAGCCTAATATTATCATATTTAATACATAAAGGCCTCTAAATTAAAAGAAAGAATCTACTATATTACTTGTTTTGCTTAATTGACAGTTTGTACTTTTTAAGTAAAATGCCTTTCAGTGAATATCTTTTTTAGATTTTTATAAATACTAGAATAACTTTTATATTGTTAGTAATATTAGTAATATTAATACTTGCGTATAATGCAAATTGTGTATGAGCTCCATATTATCATCATGCCATAAAGCCTAATGTAACGGATACTTAAAAACATATTCAAACTGTTTTCAAGGCTTGTCTAAAGGTTTCATTTAAAAAAGCAAAACTGATTTTGATCCTACCATATGTATACCATATGTCAGGTTTTTCAGAGATTATTATTGATCTGAGTTGAAATTATAAAATGATGTACCATGCAAAACAGTATTGCTCCCAAGGCAGCGTAGACACCATGCAACCATGGAATCTGTAAAGAGAAACACTTTGGTGAAAGAACATTCTCATTTCTGTGAATATTAAAGTCCAACACCCTTCTGAGAAATAATAAATCCACCAGTCTACTGCTGACATACTTACATATCCAAAGGGCAGGATGACTGCCAGGACAAGTCCACAAATAAACACTACTGTGCAGAAAACTAACAGCACACCTTGGTATGAAGTAATATCAATCTGTAAAATCACAAAAATGTGATCAGAATAAATATACTCCAGATTGTAGTTAAAAACTTTGCATTCAAGAAAAATGTGTTGCTTTTAAAAACATTAACCTTGGTTTGGAAGCTAAAGATGGTAATAGCCAGACACACCAAGGCAGTAATACCCAGGCAGATGATGACAGATTTAGTGTTGTAGTAGCTAGACAGAGGGGAAATATTTAAGTTAGAAATAGGCAAATCTTGTTGTATGCAAAAATATTTCATTTGAATTCATTTTGTGACATAACACAATATACAGTGCAAGTATGACAAAGTAGAAACATTAATATGTACCCATACAATATGCAGAAAATGCTTAACATTGTTAACTTGTAAAAAAGATATAATACACATATAATAATGTGAGACTGTACCTGGACAGCATTCCTGTCATGAACGAAAGAGACAGAGTCTAGACAGAGGAGGAGAGATGTTTCAATAAAGAATTTCTTTAGTAAAAATAGGCTTGTCCTTTATCAATATTACTATAGTATTTGTCAAATAATAGCCAGTTTGATAATCAAAGACTGGAGGTTGTTTTGGTTGTTTCAATACTCACAAAAATAATGAGCAGAATCAGATTCCATGGGAACTGCCTCCTGTAAGTAGAAAAGATGGAAATTAGCACATATAATATGCCAATTTTGCATAATTAGAATTTAATTTCTACAAAATATACATACTTAAAATTATTTTAAACTATAAATGACATGATATATTAAATATTATATAACATAATAATTTATAAAAAATAAAACAAAATTTTAGATGACATTATATTAAAAATGCACATTAAATTATATTATAAGGTTGAAGACAAAAGTATTAGCCCCCCTGTGAAATTTTACATTTTTAAAAAATATTTCCGAAGTGATGTTTTCCTGAAAGTCAATTTTTATAAGCACAAAATTTTCTAAACATAATAGTATATTCAGGAAGATTGTAGTGTTTGTAATACAAATAAAAATAAATGTATAACCAAGAATTAAAAAAAAGCCTACTGGTCAAAATTATTAGCCTTCTGATGTTAATAGTAAAAAAAAATAGGAAATAATGTGAAAACATTCTCTTGCTCTATTAAACATCACTTGGGAAATATTCGAAAACAATCAAAAATTTTACAGGGGGGTTAATAACTTTGTCTTCAACTGTATTATCATTATATTATATTGATATTCATTTGTATCTCTACAAATACGCTCACCGGGGTCCACGGCAGCAGGATAGGGTCAGATATGTGACGAAAAACACTACACTGTTGAGAGGAAAAAAACAGTCAAACATTCACAGTGGATAACAGTGCATATACGGTAAAACATAAAGACCTAGCACTGTTACTGAATTACTGTATTACGGGATATTCTGTCTATATCCAAACTGAATTTTAAGATTTTAATTTCAAGATAATAAATTGTACTTACTATGATGCCCAGTACCAGCCAGGGTTGGACTGTATGTAATATTTCACAGGTTCACTACATGTTAAACAAGACATACAGTAGTTGTTAAACAAGCTTGAAAAAAGAAATAACGCATTGTAAAGATGTGTTTGGCTCACACACTCACCAGAAAGTGCAAACAGCCACAAAGGCTAATGTGACAGATAACTGGAGCATCAGAATGGTGTACACCTACAGGAAATAATATTACATTTAAAGACTCAATGTTGTCCACAGCAGCTCACATCTGCTAAACAGAATACAACAATACCTTGCGGATAAATATCCTCCTGATGTTTTGGTCATCCCAGCAGAATTCTGTAAGCATCTCACTATCTCCATGATAAGATCCAGTATAACAAGGGCTTCCAGCTTTTAATACCAAAAAAAAAAAATAATGTCATGGGTGATGATTTCTGTTAGTGCTTTATAGTATTGAATATAGTGCCCAAGATACTCCACCCCAAAATGTATATGCAAAACCTGTATGCAAGTAAGGTGGACTAATAATTGTAAAGCGCACATCAGTTTAAAAAAAGGAAAAATTATTACCAGCAGTTGCATCCTCGTAACTTGGAGGAGCTGAGGCCATCGGCTGAACATCCGAGTCATTGTTTGACTTGTTTGTCACTGAAACCTTTAAACACATTAAACTTTATTTGTTTTATGTGCACTCAATGGCAATATATTAGATTTGCATTAACAATTATAGGGAGATACTACATAACAATTATATATATATTGCTACAGAACACAGTAATTTATTACATTAACAGAGAAATATTATTTATTATATATATATATATATATATATCTACACTGTGAACGGCTTAATCGGTCTGCATAATGCCATCCAAAGGCGTGAGTTTTACGTAACCGGTCATGGAGAGAGTGAGTAATTGATCTGCTTTTTACTTATCAATGACTTATTCACTGTAATAGGAGAGTTTGCTTCTGGTAAATGACATCACAAGGCACCTTAAAAGATGCTTTCCTCCTGTATATCCTGATTCTTTTCATTTCTAAAAGCTAAAAATGAACCTTGACTAAAAATAAAAGTTAACAGAAAATATAAAGAGTTCTTGCATATAAAATTGATCTGTTTAATTAGGTGTATTTACAACACATGAAACGTCATTATTTTCTAACTCTCTTTCTAACTTTATGTTGTAAAATATTATAAATGATACCAGCAGGCTTCAAGAAACCGAATAGCGTTTCTAAAACAAAAATATTTCCATTTTACCGCTACTGAAATCAGCTCTAAAACGCAAGGAATGACCCAGCTTATTTTGGTCTCTGTATCATCATCAATCATCAAACGGGACAGATATAAACCAGAACAATGCTGACAGACTAGTCTAGCACATCATCGATATTACAGCTAGCTATTCAGACCACTGAATTCACATACAAGGATAAAAAGTCTTTCATTTTGGGTAATTGCCAGCAATTAAAGTCAAACGACACACTATTAAAGCACTGTAAAGAATATCAATTCTTACCTTTCCCTGGGTCATGGTCTCAGTTTTGAATCTAATCTGACTTACTTAAAAAGTCTCTGAGTCAGTCTTCAGAGCTTTAGTCTGTACTCTCTGCACCTGTCTGAGATGCTGCACGCAGACGGTGATGATGCTGTAATGCTGTTTTGAGCACAAACCCCCTCCCTTACTCTAAAAGGCACATTCTAGCAACATCGAGATTTTAAAACACCATTGACTAAGCCCCGGACTGTACCAATCAGGCTGGCAGAAGAGGGGGCCAACCTTTCCCCCATGACACGCATTAAACTGTGATCACTACTGCAACATTTGTCCAGAGAGATCCAGAATTTCTCTAAGGCAGCAAAACAGGGAGAAAGTGGGGATGAAAGACAGTACAACGCATATGATTAGATATTTAAAGGAATAATGAGCTGAAAATTATGTAGATAATGTTATTTGTTTCTGCATCTTAACAGATTTGGAGAACTTTTGCATTGCTCATCAGTGTATCCTCTGCAGTCCAAACAGCTGATAAAAACATCACAATGACCCACATGATTGGAGTCCATCACTAAACACTGTATGAAGTGAAAAGTTTTGCATTTGTTAACAAATCCAGCATTAAGGCATAGCTTCTGGCCAAAATACAAGGTAATGCTTGATAATATACTTCATTTTAACACTTCCTTCAATCCTATTTCAATCAAACATATTTGTTTTGAAATGATTTGGACCGTTTTACTCGTAAACAGTGATTTTTCCTTGAATATTTGTGTCCTTATTCAGACGAGACAACATTTTTACAGAGCAAGCAATGTTATGTATAGAGGACTCTATTTGGTTTGAAGTTGAAATCCTAAGGATGGTGGATTTCATTAAAAGCAATGGAATATCACAAATATGCATCTGGAGTGGATTACTTGTGATGCTTTTATCCACTGTTTGGACTTTCATTCTGATGGCACCCATTGACTGCAGAGGATCCTTTGATTGGCAACTGATGTAATGCTAAATTTCTTCTAACCTGTTTCAATGAAGAAACAAAAAATCTACATCTTGGATGACTTGCGAGTTAATAAATTAGAATTTTGACTTTTCATTTGGTTTAGAGTCTTACCATGTAATAACAAAATCAAAATATCTACTAGAGGTCCTCGATTCAAAGCTATTTATTCATCCAAACAACTCAATAAATTAAATAAAAATACAATTCAGTGATTTGTTGTTATGCTAACGAGAACATCCAACAGTACAATATCTCAACATAACATGTTGCATTTTTTGGAATACTGATGTATTAAGCATAACTGCAATGATAATTGTCTGAAAACATTTTTAATTGACACACATGAAATGACTAATGGATGTGCCCTCCGTAACCAGCATGTCCCAACGCTTGTATTCTGGAATTAATTTACATCTAATTTGTACTGTGCCTCAAACCCATAAACAGTGCTAATAATAATAATAATAATAATAATGCACCATTCAAACATCAACGTAGTCTTATAATATTCCAAACAGTAAGTTTGAAGTGTTTTGAGTTTCTAAGAACAGATGGTGTCAGATTTCCTGCGACAATCAGACTTTTAAAATTCATCAGTGACATGAGGAATAACAACAACTGCAAACGACTAGGCTAATCTAAAAATGGCACGGATGAATAAACAGAGCACATAAAATGGTCCTATTAAAACATAATACAAATATAATTTAAACAACTGCATTACACTATAAATCTCTAACCACAAATTTATCCGATTTCATGTTTTTGTAAAAACCAATAAATAGGCCATTTACAAATATTTGACATATTAGTGTCATGAGGAACTGTTTCTGTTAAAAGGCAGCTTAGCTGATGGTTGAAGGTTGATTACAAAAAGCAGCAACAGACTATCGTATAACCTAAATTTATTATCAGATTTAACTATTTTAGCCCCGTTTGAAGCCGCAAAATGTTTGAAGGCAACAATAAGATTCAGATATGACCTCTCAGATTACAGATTGTCATTTTAGGAACACCAGCTGCCTGCCGCCTCACTTGGACGGCTAACCTGTCATTGATCTCACAAAAGACATGTGGAGCTTGATGTAGTGCACTTGTAGCGTTTAGTTCTCACATGCTATGCATGCTGTTTCTGCTGTGGAGGGAGACCTGGAGAAAAAGGCATTGGGTACCAAACAACATAAGTCATGTACCACCCTAATATCCCACACAATGTCCCAATAACCTTGTCAATCATATCGTGGAAATACACCGAAGTACATCCAAACATCCATATCCAGATGACCACAATCACATTGAGTGCTATATAAAGACAATCAAGACGAATGTTTCTGTCACTCTGGGGTATGTGTAACATGGGCACCATTTCCTCTGCGATCACAAGAGAAGAGTAGGTCAAGATGAAAGAGTGTCCTGATATGTCAAATCCATCCCAGATGAATCCAGCCTTTCTGCACTCCGCCTTTGTGGTAATTTCACCATGGATAACTTGCATGTTGTCGGACTCATAGCATGAACCGGTATAATCTTCGATGAAGAAAAAAGCCTCAGTGCAGGTGTACCAAATGAATGTCGCCACAAGTAGAGACATCAGTCGCCTCAACATAAATGTGTGGCTTCTGTTGTAAAGGTTGGAGTAAAAGATGAAAGGCAGAAGTAAAACGATGGTCCATCCCCATGAAACTTTCACAAAATATCTGAAAGTAAAAAAACGAAGTGAAAACGATTAAATGACTTTGGAGGCAAACATCAATGTCATGGTAAGTTGTCAATGACAAGCACTACTTTTTAATATCGTTTATGCTCTGCTGCTTTTTTTTATAACGTATTATAGTTATTTTCTAAAAACTAAGAACACATTTCTACTAAAACTATTTAGTTTTACGTTCTTTTTGGGTAAGGTTGCTGCTACCATTCACAGTAGACTTGTAACGTTACTCACAGATTTAAAAGATTTCTGCTGTTACTGAAGTAGCTCTCCGGCACGAGGCCCATCGCTTTCAAAATCGATCCTGTAAACGAAACACAACAGAACAAATGCGGTAAACATGTACGGGTATACTGCTGTCTCCAAAGACAAGCCAAACTGTTCACTAAGCTGCCTACTGCAGCCATGTTGTCTGTGTGCTGCTGTCACTGTGTGTGTTTGAATGCGGAAACAGAGAACAACACGCTACGAATCCTACTATGGTGACGGGTGCTGATTAATATTCATGAGTAAGCTTTCCTCATTGGAAAACTACTACGCAACGTCGCTGCCATTACCTTATTAAATATTCAAGTATGAGACGTCCGCCAATGGGAGGGTTACTAAACACGTCAGCGCTGTCTGATTAATATGTATGAGCAGAACCTTCGCTCCAGGAGGAGTTGTAATTTCGCAACTTTGTTGCTGCTGTCAGTGACATGAAAAGTAAGACGGCACGGTTTGATTAAATGCGTATTTAAAAGTTTCAACAATTATTGTTAAAAATATATTTTAATCTAAAAAATATTTTTAAAATGTAGAATGGGTATCTTTAGTAGTTTTGTCTAGTCTAGGCTTTCATTATCCAGTAGGTGGCACTATAACATAGTCATGAAAAAATACCTTTTTTTAAGAGGAAAAAGAAAAAAAACATGCAATAAAATTGCCCCCTTAGAAACAACATATCTTTTTATTTAATCGATTTTTGCACACATTCTTGCACACAACCCAAAGATCTACAGATGTACTTTATTGTTCAGTTTTGAATTCTTTATTAATATTAATTTTCAAAATCGTGTTGATGTTTTGAATGATATGATTGGTATGATTCAAAAATAAATTGGGAAAGTTCCACAGGCTTGCCCTTGTTGCACTCTTTATTGGCAAGAGTGTATTTATTCAAAGGCAGTGTTTCCAAGAATGTGTGCCATTTGGCTAGGCTGTCTCTCCATTCTGCTTCCACATATTGTGCCAGACAGAGCAGTCTGACAGGATGGTGTTTTAAAAGTGATTGCCATGGATTTAAAAATCATTTGGAAATCTCTGAAGCAGTTACAACTGGAAACAGTACAGGTGCATTTAGACCCTTATTTCAGTCATTGAATCCAGTTTGGACACTCTTAGATGCTATTAAGTATCGTCAAGAGAAAAATGTAATATGATTTTAATGAACTAGAGATGTTAGCTGAATGGACCTAAAATGTCTGACAAAGTATTTTATGGGAGAACCTAAACCCATTTAATTTTTTAATTCATTTTAGATTTATTATTTAATGTGATATATAAAAACTGAAGGTTTTTAAGAGTATGCTGAAATTGTCAGATTTAAACCTAAAATAAAAAGCTATAAAGGTAAAATTGTTTAAAATATTTATACCCTTGATAGTAATTAAAAAAATAGCATGAGATGTCATTTATTTACATCTGTTAAGTCTGTCTGTGTGTGTTTCTGAATAAAGCAAATAAGTAAATGCATAACATTAGAACAGTAATAATATATTAATGATTATACATTTACTTTTCATACAAGGTTTTTTCTTTTCTTTTTTTATTTATTTTACCACTCCCTTCAGATAAACACTTTTTTATGCGTCTAGACAAGATGATGTCACATTAGAGGAAGTTAGATTGTTTGTGGCCTGATTGTCTAGAGGTGTTTCACCCAAGCTTGATCTATTTCACACTGTCTCACAGAAGGGGGGCCTCAGTGAGTTATGCTCTTTCGTCTGCTCTTCCTCAGAGCATTCCTGACCGTAAATTTTGAAATGTTACAGCTTGACATCGTAAATGGTTTATAGAATAGAACTTTTCAGAACCCCACATATTAGAGAAATATAATTGGTCAATATGGGGTAAAGTTTCACAAACTCTTAAAGGGCACAGCCCACCCCAAAATGAAAACCTTATTCAGTCTCAAGTTGTTTTAAACCTGTATGATTTTCTTTTCATCTGTGGAATACACACACACACACACTGAGAGAAAATGGAGTGGTTTTTTGGACCCCTTTGATTTTCAAGAAAACCATTCTACTGAATATATTCATGTTGTGTTCAGCAAAGAAATTAAGTAATTTTATTAAACTAGTAAGTAAAACAGAAGTAAACTAAGACAGAATTAAATCTTTTTTAATTTGATCTATCCCTGTAATCTCCTGTAGCAATGTGAACTTACAGTAAATACAGTTTAGAAAATATTCAAAGTAATTATTTTCACTTTCATGTCAAGAATTCTTAGATAATAAAATAAAGAATTTCTAACATGAAATATGTTTTTTGCTTGGTTTTAGATAATATGAGTCTGCTAGGATTGCTAATTTGTTTTGAAATAAACGCATTGTTTCCTGTAGATAAATTGGTAGCGAATGGAAAAAATATACTCCAAACATGAAAAAGACAGATTTTTTATTTATGAGGAAATGCAAACCCCTTGCAGAATCTGTGACAATGTAAATAATTTTAAGAATTTTCACATAAAATTTGTTTAGATATAGTCCACAAGACATAAAAAATAATTGCCATTATTATACAAACGTTTGGTAAACCTTGGTTTTTTATACAGTGTTACCTGGATGAAATACGACTGTTATTTTATTTTGTGATGGTTGTTCATGAGTCCCTTGTTTATTATAAAACGAAGCACTTTAAAAAAAAATAAAAAATCCTCCATATTCTGCAGATTCTTCAGTTTTCAAGCATCTTTTGCACCCTTTCCAGCAGTGACTGTACACTGGCCAGCTGGGGTGTCCACGAACTCCACCAGAGGGCATTCCATCTAGAAGCTTACCATCATCACAGACTCCATTTCCCATCATGCCTCACTCCTGGACTGATCACTACACCTGCACCTCATCACCACTCACACACACCTGCAGCTCATTCACCTGATCACACACACACACACATAAAAGCCAGACTCTCACACCAACTTACCGCGAAGTCTTGCTTTCCCTTGTGTTACATTCCTGAGCGTTCTTCCGTGTTCGTTTTTCCCGTTGTTACCTAGGACTGCCTGCCCTGATATCTGCCTGTGTACCTCAACCTTGATACTGTCTCGCCCCCATTGCTCTGTTTGCCAGTGTTTTGACTCTGCCTGTCGACTCTGAATTAAAAGCTAGCACACGGATCCAACCTTGTCAGTCCCGATCATTACACTGTATGATTTTCAGATCCATCTTTTCATATTGAGGATAACTGAGGAACTCAAACACATATACTAAAAAAGTTTCAAACATTCATTGGTACTTCAGAAGAAAATACGATGCACATGAAGACACGGGGGATGAAAACTTTTGAACAAGATGCAGATGTCCAAATTTGTATTATTTTGATGAAACAAAAACTGTTTAATTTAGGATTGCCCTTCGGAAGCAACAGAAAATACTCACGTTATCTGGAAGCCATATTAAGTACAATTTCCCTTGATCATCAATTCTTTTTTATTACTATCATTACTGTATAATGATTTGTGCACAAAATAATTTGATTGATCAATTCAGTTGTTTATAATATTCAGTCAGTTTAATTATTAGCTTTGTTAACATATTTATATGATTGTTAATTCTTTTGAATAAAATGCAAAAACAACACCAGGGTCATATTTTTTGATTCAAGGTAATAATGTGAAAGTCTATTGCTTTAATCCAATATCTGCCAACAAAAGTTTGTGTCTGCATATACTTACTTCCTCTGGTGTGAATATGCTAATGGTAATTCAGTGCGTAATGAGAATACATGTGGTGTAATATCTTTTAATTCCAGTAACCGATGGTCAGAACTGACCCATTGTCTCTATTCCCTTCAAAACCATCCATCACCATGAACAGCTACATCACTTAGCAAATTTGTTTTCAGGGCTGCCAAAACAAAGTTTGGACTGCTGACATGAGAAATGGAGCGGCAGCAGGGAATGGGAAGCCCTGGATTTATGTTAAATGACGTGATTCATACACAAAAAGACCTGACTGCCCTTTCCATTGCTGTGGAGGAAATAATGGCACAGCTGTGCACCTTTTTAAGTCACTTTTTCCCTCAATCCCACAATGCACAAAGACTCTCCAGCCTTGTGCAGATGGGAAACATGAATGAGATGTAGTCAAGGTAACCATTATGTGAATGAACTGAGTTTAACGTAAGCTATAGCTGGTTATAGGCCAACTTTAACATTTTCCAGCGCTGCTTACATGCACTGAATGATTCATTTGATATTTCTGCTCCTTTGATGTGTGATGACAGCACTATTAAGTATGTGATAGAATTGACAGAGACATGCCTGCAGCTATTTTTAAACACTACACTTCACAAGGACTCACTGTAGCTTAGAGTGCGGTATTCATCATATTAGCACATAAAACTGTCAAACATTTGACCCGGGGAAGAACGTTTACATATGCGTTTAATCCATGGCATGGCCAAACTTGTGCAGTTTGTGTACAAGGACAAAACCGTAAAGGTGGCAACATTACGTGCCTTAGGAAGTGACAGCGTGTGTTTGTCTAGAGAACAAGTCGCGGCTTTTGTGCCTATATAGTAAGTCAACAGAAAGTCCTCCAAACAGGCCTTTAGTTGAACCTTGACCCTGCTGACCGTGGCAGTTTTAAGATGACTGCTACTTTGAAGTTTTCTTTGAGGATGCTGAGTCTTAAATATAGCTCATAGGTACATGCTGAATTTAAAAAGCTGATTAATTATGTATATATATATTTAAAAATGCAGTATATTTTCAGTTAGGAGGATGACTTTCGCCTATTGGATTGTGGGACTGACAGTGGCACGGAACAAGTGCAAACAAAAGCCATTTATTTTATGCAAATGATAGGAAAAAAACCCTGGGTGAAAGCCAGTTGTTCCAAATTGCAGGGTGTGATGCAGATTTTGGTGGATTTATTGTTCAAATTATATATTAGATTTTTTTAGATGTTGATTCAATGTTTTTATTGTGGCTGTGTTAATGTATTATTATTACTGTATTCAATTATTAAAACAAATAAAGTTAGTGTCTTTCCAATGTCTTTCTGCACAACTTTTTGCCTCAGAAATGACCCAAAGAAGCATTAAAAGTCCTGTTATAATGTTTTAATTAATGTTTTTTATTTAATTTATGCTGAGGTTGGTGTTTTCCAAAGGATTGCCTCATATCATTAAACAGAGATCTGTAACACAATGCTCTCAATGACCCCGTTGCTGCAGTCAAAGTTGTGCAGTGTACATTGGCACTGCCCCGAGACTGGAGACATTACCCATGGCATGTCCTTCCTGGAATCCTAGACAGATGGGACAATGTGCTGACTGGGCTATGACTTTAAAATTCAGCCTTTGATTCATAGAAGAACTATTATGTGTTTATTCAACTTATTTTATTGCAACATTTTGCCAGGATGGCTAAGCTAAGCCCCAACCAAAGCTCACAAAAAGATTACAAATGTCCAATATAAGCATAGTACAGAAACAGATGATTTAAAGGAAAAAGAGCCTGATGCAGCCACTATAAACAAGCATGGACAATTTGTTTTTGAATATTACTTTGCATGCACTGTATTTTAGTTACTATGTCCTATGATTTTCAAAGAAAGATAAATGATGAATTCGGAGGTGAGAGGTGCCCAAAAAGCGGTAAAACAACATTTGAGAATCACAAAGGTAATGGAAAGGAAGAGCAATAACTGTTGAAAAGTCATCAATCTTAAAAATCCCATTGGAGAACCTGGCTGTTTAGAGCTTCCATACTGAGTGTGTGCTGAAAAAGCAAACCCTTCCATTAAATTGTTTCCTGAACCTCAGGAACATCCCTGTGGGGGAAGAAAAAGAGACAAGGGCTTTTCTTTTACGTCAAATGGCCTTAGAGAGTTGGCCCAGTTAAAGTTTGCTGCCACACATGTCAAAGACGTTGTTTGCGAAGGCCAGAGTTTAAGTGGAGATCTTTTCAGCTGCTCTTCTCCAGGCTGTGCTAAAGTGCTGGGATCACTGTTGAAGGTATGAGCTGTGAAGACCACTCCAGCTGAAGACCCCCGCTCTCTTCAGACTGCAGGACTACATTCATAAGTATGTGCAAAATTTACTTTTCAACAGCCTTTATGTGCTGTTTTAATGATTAAATTAGATTAAATTATTAAACAAACGTTTGTTTTCATAAAGGGGTTTATTGAAAGATATTTGTTGTTGATGCACTACTGCATTTTTTTCCAAGGTATAGATGTTTACATGTATAATATCTTTAAAGAGTAGTGAAGGCATTTGAGTGCAATGTCATCAGTTTGGTTTTGCAGTGTAACTCTATTCTAACCCATATTGTAAAAAATGTAGTTATAAATGGTAACTTTAACTTACAATGATATATAAATAAATTTTAATGAAATGTATATGTAGATTTTTTTCATTATAAATTTTGCCTTTTAAACAAATTTCACACAAAAATCTAAAATTTCAATTTTTCATTATATTACTATTTTCACAATTTTACCTTATGTTATTTTACAAAAGGAAAGCCTACTTTAGGCATTTTTTTGGTTAACTATAAAAGTTTAGATAACACAAGTCGTATATTCGGTTACTATGGTCTAAAACGGTCCATAGTAATTGCAGGATTAAACTGTACTTACACTTGAGTAGGGACTGTACAGCTCCTGAGCTTATTTTACTGGCTAATACAGGGGGAGATTGTTGACACCGAATTCTATTTCCACAAATAAAGCACCTGTAGCCAACCAGACAGAAAGCAGATGATGAGTTTGGCCTGCGTTCAGCTGTTCTTTGCTGCCACGCTGTGGACACTGCCGTGCACCACAACAGCTGTGGCGGTGAGCAGCGCAACGGAGCTGCTTCATCTCAAAGATGTTTCTCTGGAGGCCCTGCTGAGGAACAGCAGCGACAGCAGCGCGCCTCGAGCGCGGCGGAAGCGCTTCATCTCCAGTAAAGATATGACGGCGATTCTAGGCTATCACAACCGCGTGCGCTCACAGGTCTTTCCACCCGCGGCCAATATGGAATACATGGTAAGACTTTTTAAATTAGATATAGCCTTTTTTAACTTAAGGCTGCCAATGTTATTACACACACAACATAAAAAATAGTCTACCTTTCTTGAATTTAACATTTCTGGACAATCTAGTCAATTACAATGCAAGGTGACTTAAAATGTCGAGCTGCAACAAGTAAAGTTCACCATAAAAGTTAGAGTAGCCTATCATAAAAGTGGACTTTATGACTTTAAATGGCGCGTCTTCTGACAGTGATGTCAAATTTGTATAATAAGCCTATATTTAACAGACCCCATGTCAGAGAACGTATTAAGGGTCAGAGAATCGTTTAGTTGAACTCGAGTCGGATTTGTGAATGAATCATTCAGATCAGTTTTTAGTGAATTGAAATCAATGTATTAAAATTTAACCCTGGACCACAAAAAAAAAAAAAGAATAGAAAAGAAAAGAAAAAGGAAATAAAAAAGGCTCAATTAAAATCGCCCATGTGACATCAGTGGTTCAACATTAGTTTTATGAAGCTACAAGTCATAAGTGTCAACTTATAGGACACACGAAAGCTGGATAAAAAAGCTTTCTATTGATGTGTAGTTTTGGCAGAGATATACTTGGCCTATTTCAAAATCTGGAATCCACGGGTGCTGAAAAAAAAAATCTATATATTGAGAAATTTCATTGAAAATTTCATTTCATTGCTCAAAAATGAAACATTGTTGTGGTTTAGTAAAGCTCCTATATATTAAATTACCATTGAGTCCTCACAAAATCCATGTTTTATGGATAAAAAAACATTTATTATGATTTTTCTTCCTTTTTGTTGCTTAACATCTTAATTTTTTAGTCACAGCCATTGCTTGGGCTATTTTATGGAGATATTCTTTTTAGGAAAGGAAAGGATGTGACATGTGGCCAGGTATGGTTTCCCATGCTAGGAATTTGTGCTCTGCATTTAACCCATCCAAGTGCACACACACAGCAGTGAGAAGTGAACAACCACGCACACACACACACACCATGAACACACACCTGGAGCAGTGGGTATTCATCTATCCTCTCTTTCCTTTGTGAGGTGTGGGATGAGAGACTGGCTAAATCTGCAGAGTCTTGGGCTGCCCAGTGCATTTGGGATCATGGGCCGCCTCATGCTTTGCGACACATTGGACAGAATCTATCCATCATCTCTGGAAGGTACAACACTATATGGGTACAGTCATATATCAGCATGAATTAATATCTAAGAACCATGTCAGTTCTGGATCATATCTGTCTATTCTGACTGTAAATGTTAATATTTCTTTCATTTTGCAGATACAGATCGATCATTGACCTGGTAAGATCCTGGTATGAGGAAAAACATTATTTCTCCTACCCCAACAAATGCAGTGGCTCTGTCTGCACACACTACACCCAGGTGGGTCTGCAAAATACATTTCATATATAAAATATACATAAAAATATGTATAATAAAAAGTAATTATTGTAAATAATCGATATTAATATATTAATATTATATATTTAATTCAACACAGACTATTTTAACATCTATTGTTTCAAGATTTTTGCGCAGATATTAATTTCTTTAATGGCTTTTTGATTTAGATGGTGTGGTCCAACAGCAATAAGATCGGGTGTGCTATCAGAAGATGTTCAAACATATATGTGTTTGGGAGTATGTGGAAACAGGCCACCTTTCTGGTTTGCAACTATTCTATCAAGTAAGAGTTTTTACTGTGTCAATTAAAACAATAGTTTAATCTTAAAAATGTTGGAAATAATGGTTGATTTTTTTATGAGGCAGATTTTGGGGAAACTAAAGAAAAGGGAAATTCAACCTATACGTGTTCTTCTTCTGTTCCAGGGGGAACTGGGTTGGAGAGGCTCCTTATAAGACAGGGCAACCATGCTCTGCGTGTCCCTCAAGTTATGGAGGATCATGCAATAAAAACCAGTGCGACTCCAGATCGAAGTCAAGAAGAAGTGCAAGCGCTATCAGAGGCTAATGGAAAGAATAAAAAACTCTTTCTTAAAAATAGGTAAATAAGTTACACAATTGAAACCACTAAAATGTAAATTTCACAATGCAAATTATTTCGTGGTCATTTTAAACTAAACAGCATTTAAAGGAATAGTTCACCAAAAAAGAAAATTCTGTCATCATTTACTCGTCATCAAGTAGTTTCCAAATCTGTTTGGAAGAATGTTTGTAACCAGACTGTAGTTTGGGTGAACTATTCCTTTAAGCGCTTTAAAATGTCCAAATAATCGAATTTGTAAATGTCAAATTGCTTCAGCTGTTACTGTCTATTACCACCACATAGGTGTCAAATTTTGTATTTTTTTTTAATACTAGTTGTTATCCTTTTTTTCTCAAGGCTATGGACTGTTTGCACTGTTTTGCTTATAATTTGTTTGTACTAAGTTGCATCGCAGTGACAATTCACAAATAATAAAGCACTTTCGTTCTTTCATTATTATTTTGTCCTTTTTGTACAAGTAATACATTTTCATTCAATTAGAAAAATCGTATGTCCAGTGGTTTCTAAGTTACTATCTTTTTGAAATGTCTATTGCACTTATGTCATACAAAGGACATGTCTCCACTGTAAACACATTTGTCCTCATAAAAACCATCATTTTATTTACATTTTCTCTTATAACACAGACAGACTTTTTCCAACACCTTCCCAGCAGGCACATAGCCAATAAGTAACAAAATAAATAAATTCTGCAAGAATAATTTATAAATGTCAATAATATATTAGAGGTAATTCATATTATTTAGGTGTATGTGAGCAGCTGGACAAGGATCAGTATTGAGAAGCAGAATGAAACCATCTTTTATTGCCTCATTAATGTGCTCAATCCTTCTAAAAGAGACAGATCTGCTGTAAACCACAACTAAAAGGCTTTTAAAGTCATAAAATAAAGTGCTAGGCCACTTTCTCTAGTCCAATGTATAGGGAGTACTCTACCGGTGATTGAAATCATTCATCTGAATGAGACAACATGAGTATATTAGGTTCAGTAGGGTATCAAGCAAAGTGTTTGCTTTTGAATATGTACATTTAAGTTCGGGTTCAGTAAGAATTTTATCAAAAGTGACAATTAATGCTATCCCCCCCACCACCATATCAGCATATTAGAATGATTTCAAGGAGTAATGGCTGCGGAAAAATTTTAGCAATTTTACAGATCATAGTCACATTCTTTTTTCACGTGTTTTTGTACGTATTTAAGTATTATAAGACAAATGTACACACAAATAATCAGTTTTGCCCTCACAGATTTCAATGTAAAATATACTGAAAAGCAAAACGGTGATTTTAAGTTGTAATAATATTTCACAAAATTACTTATTCACTATATTTTGTAAATATTTAAGTAAGGCAAATGTTCACAAATATTCACCCTGGCCAACACAAATTACATTTTAACATATTTAAAAGAAAAAACAGTTTATTTAAATTTTCGAAATACTACTAATAATATTCACTGTAATTTTACTGTATTTTTAAACTAATGATACTCTATACAAGTATTATAAAGCAAATGGACATAAAGGAGAATTTAGAGCATAGGTGTGACATAAGTGGGGAAAATCTAACGTTTCGAAACACTGACTTTCCCACGAAGCTGCTTGAAAGTGAAAGCAACATTAGACTTGTGTAAATCTACACATCTGTCAGAAAGCATCATATTATATTCATGGGAAAAGTTGTTCACACTAACACAGCATCTGTTAAGAAGAAGGGAGCATATTCAGTGAAGCATATGAATGTCTCAAGCTGTGTAAAATTAAAATCTGATCGCGTTGGTCTAACTGGGAAAAATCTAAGCTTCAAACCCAAAGGTAAAGACAAAGTTGTCAGTCTGTTCAAAGACAAATAATTACAGTATAGCGGAAATGAAAGCTGATATGAGGCATGTTGCCATTTGTATTATTTCTTATCAAACTAATAGGAATCGGACAAATCAGAATAGCTAAATGAGTCTGTGTAAACCCTCCACTCCTTTCATTTCTCACACCCTTCCTCCTTCTCGTGCCTGACCAAACAAAACTCTTCCTACCCTAATGATTCATTCCCGGACATGGCATGAGTTTAAAAAGATGCAGACTTTGAGAAATGGAGAAAAATTATAACAAACTGTCTATTTGAGTTTCTATCATCCTGTTGCCATAGCTACAGCTGTCATATGGATTGGTCTCTATACAAGTCTGGTTACTGTTTAACCTCTCCACCCACATTTGCCCAGATTAGGAAAATCAATAAGATAACAGGAGTACCGGCCTTACCTTGCGCCAACAACACCTTCACCAGAAACACAGAGGACTGTGCAAAACTTATATGTGTTAATTCTTAAACATCTTTCACTCTTAATAGAGCAAAATCAGTAAAACGCAGTGTTAGGGGAACAGAAGAGAGAACATGGTCAATGTGAACACTCAGGCCAGCAACCATATGGATCCACCGTACGGTAAGTGCTCTGTCTCTTCCGGCTCTCAGGGAAAACATGGTGGGTGATTTGGTGATCTTGGTGGAACATGTTGTTGAAAGGGCATGTTGTTTCTTGACATTTCATGTGGTGTGGTAGCTATCATCGCCATTCGTGAGAGCTTGTGGTGCACGGCTGTAATTCGGGAGGTGTGGTATATACATAATGACTGGTGAATAGGGCCTATTTGCAGGAGAAGATGAATAATGTGGACAGAATGGCTGAAGTTCCTCTTTTCTTGGTGGGATTGAAGTACTCTGGATAAAGTGCTGGAACAATGTGAGCATTATAAAAGAGCAAGAAAAAATAAAAGCCGCAGACCAAACGTTAGTGATACAGTTAAAACGATTAGATTTTTTTTCTTTTAAGCCTGCATGTGTTTATAAAAAAAGCAAAAATTGTTAAATATTATTACAATTCCAAAGCATTATATATATATATATATATGATGGCAAACCTGTTTTTGTAGCAGCCACTTCAGAAATAATGTTTATTTGGTTTTTAAGATACATTGAAAACAGTTATGCTACTTTTGGATTTTGGATACTGCAAAACTTTGTCTCCATTGATTTGCAAAATTTGATAAACAGAAAAAACTGAAACAAAATCTTTTGTAGCATTACAAGTGTCTTAACATTTTAGTTAAAGCTTTAATGTATAATACACTACAAAAATTTTAATGCATTAATTATGCCTTGTAATGCACCTTGAAATGCATGGTAAATCTAATGAATAATTGCAACAACAATTATACACAATAGATCATAACACTTATCATCATTGCACTATGCAGTTATAATTATTTATGAAAACATAATGTATTACAATGCACATTATGCATTATAACCTTTAATAAGCCTTTAGAATTCATTATACATGTATATAATGCTATAAGATGTTATCATATTTAGTTATATAATAATATATTGTAATTATAAAGATTTTATATGCCCTTTAACTTTAATGGTAGAAGCGCACTGCTTTGCAAACAATGGAATAAGCCAACAACAACCCCTCTGTCTCATATAAAGCATTGGTAATTAGATGCTTCAGTCTATACTGTATACTGTATGTCAACACTTGCATGAGTGTCTTTATAGAGCTCTAGTCGGTAATGAAACATTTACATTATTGCTGCGTTTTGGTGGTAACTGTGATTAAGCCGCTTTGTGGTCCAGATCATTTCAGAGCTGCTGTAATGTGTTTTTTGTGAACACAAAGAATGCACAAAGCAGTGCTGTAGTAAATCCTTCGGTGAAATACTGCTGACACAACATCATAGAACGAAGCTCAAACATATTAGCATATATTAACATTAGCTAACACAATAAAATACTTAACATGAATTAAACATGAACAATAGTTTATTTCTATGTTTAAATTAAAAGTTCAACCAAAAATTTATATTTGCTTAAAATGCACTCACCCTGAAGGCCATCCAAGAGTTTGTTTCTTCACTGGAACAGATTTGGAGACATTTATAATTACAACGCTTGTTTACCAATGGATAAACTGCAGTGAATGGGTGCCGTCAGAGTACAAACAGCTGATAAAAACATTATTGAAAACCCCCAATAATTGACCCACCTTTTTACTGAAGAAATCGTTAAAGATGATTAATTGCAGTGAATGGGTGCCGTCAGAATCAGAGTCCAAACAGCTGATCAAAACCTCACAGTAAGCCACAAGTAATGCAATAGTAATAAAACTAAAATAGCAAAAATTTTATTTAAAACTGAAACACTAATTCAGAATATTAATAAATCCTTAAAACAAGACAATTTTGTTTACTGGAGGAAGCAGGAAAGAGGACACCTTTTAAGTGATTTGTGTTGTGTTGATTACCTGTGGATTATTGTGATGCTTTTATCAGTTGTTTGAACTCTTATTCTGACGGCACCCATTCACTGCAGAGGATCTATTGATGTAATACAAAATATCTGTTCTGATGAAGAAATAAACTTAGACACATTTGGGATAAACTGAAGGTTAGTACATTTTCAGCTAATTTGAATTTTTGGGTAAATAATTATTTTAAAATTAAGCAAGATATAGAAAAATAATTTTCCATGCAACTGTAACTACTTCTTTAACCTGTAGTGCCTATTCCTATAAATTGCAATAATAAAAACAATCTAATCAAAGCTTGTTACACTATAGCAGCATATGAGGAGAAAGACTTGCGTGCCTGTTAGAACTTGCACAAATAGTTGACTTACAGGATCACCGTCTAAAATTAAACACAAGAAGGGCTGCTGAACACCTTTCGAGCAAGGAACTCTGTTTGCCCTGAAATGCTGAGTGACTTTATGGTGGAGGTCCAGCGGCTCCAGCTGTCAGATCAGAGACTGTTCAAGGCCAGAACAAGCAGCCACCAAAGTCAACAAGCCACAACGGCACTAAATGTTGCTAAAAGTAGAAATTCTGCAAATGACTTTCTTCCATGTCTGGAGATATTTGTTCCTGATCAATAGTCACATAGGTGTTTCTTTCTCCTGATCACAGAACTCATCTCTGTTCAGTACTTTCTAGAGGCTGAATCCACATTTAATGTATAAAGTGCTGCTTAACTCATGACTTCTTATATTATATATTTTATATTAGGGTAGTTCACATGTTCTATAGAATATGCTATTCAGTTATAATCAGCATTTTGTTAACTAATGTATAATAAATATGCATGACTTTAAATAATATATATATATATATTATATATATATTTTATTTATCATTTTTCATACCAATGGAGAGACTACACTGAATATTTGTTTCATTCGAATATTTGAAGGCTAAATTCAAATTTAAAATGAATTTTTTTTTAAATTGCCATGCTGCAGGACTATTGGAAATTAAAATTTGTAAAAAATTACAACAAATTAAAATGTACTTTTACATTCATAAATCTTGATGATAAAAATAGATACGCATCATCAACAGAATACATATATTTACGTTCAATGTACATGACATATACATCCTCTTTGCTGTTTTATGCATCATGCATTGCATTAAAAACTCAAACCTTACAGTTAACAGCATAAACATGACTAAAAGATAAAAAAAAATGCATAAACTGGAAATAGTTTACATGGTAGAAAGTGGATGTGAAATACACTTATTTTCAAAGTTTGACATCAGTATTTTTTTAATAGATCAAATTAAATAAAAAGTAATAGTAAAGACATTAATAATGTCAACAAATAAATACTGAAACATTAAGGCCCGGTTTCACAAACGGGGCTTAGCTTAAGCCAGGACTAGGCATTAGTTAAATTAAGATATTAAAGCAACTTTTACAAAAATGCCTTATTAGAAAATATTACAGGTGTGCATCTTAACACATCAATGACACTGACATGTTTTAAGATTTGTCAGAGCAAGATTTTTTCATCTGAGACAGCTCAAACATGCAATTCAGTCTTGGACTAGCTTAAGCCTTGTCTGTGAAACTGAGGGTAAGCATCACGACATTGATGAACCATTTTTTTGTGAACATTTTGCAGTTTTACTCTCGTGTCTTCTGCAATACTAATTATACTTAACAAAAAAAAAGCAAAAAACATTTTAAGAAAAATCTTCTCAAACCCATACTTTTTGATTGGCACCAGAACAATTCTGTAAAACCTCAGCTAAACTGGCTACTAGTTAGCACTCTCCAATAGTTCAGACAGCTAACTGTAAGTGATGTCTCAGTACAATTCTCTCCTCAGCACCAGAAAACTATTCAATTCAGAAGCATCTTCACTGACTAAACACTGGTGTCACACTCATCAAAATGACAAGTTAATGTTTCCCATCCAATTAAGGGAGAATCCAGGGGCCTCGGGAACAGGAAGTGCCAGATATGAATTATACGCTCTGTACACTTGACACCATTAGGCCGTGCGCTCAAGCCCCCAATCAAATCTCATTGTGACAGGCATTAAGGGATTAGGTCGAGCTGCCGGTCAGTGTGTGTGAGAGCGCCGGCTCCGTCACACACTCCCTCACACTCACACAGACACACTGAGGACTGAATGGATAGGTCATTGTGTGGAGGAGGCTGAGGAGCGGGGGGTCCCTGCCAGCTCTCAGGATGTATGAAGGACATGGCACGGGCCACTTCAACTCCACACCAGGTACAGCCAGCACAGATTCACTGCCTCTTTTAGTACAGTACAGTTTGTTTACATCCTAAATAGAGTGGCGTTCACTAAAATCTGCGTGACTTCTATTTCGTTTGTTGACAAGATAAAACATACAAGTAAAAAAAAAACATGAAAAAAGTTGTTGAATGTCTTTAATACTAATATTTTACTCGATTAGATATAGATACTTATGGTCAGTGTGAGTAACCACCAAGTCTGGCTTGGGGTTTACTTCTTTATGTCAGAGTGGCTGTAATGGAAAAGTGACTGTGCTTATTAAAATCACAGCTGACTTGAGATTTTCGGGAATTTCAGTTGAGAATTTGTGAGGTCTTTGTGGTTCTACTCAGGAAGGCCCAACACTGAGAATGCTTTGTAGATGTAATTACAAGCTTTGTCCACATGAAGGAGCTGCTTTGTAGTATACTGTACTTGATTGTGCACACTAAAAATGTAAGGAGTTCTTAGACTTATTCTTAGACTTGTTTCTTAAAATATTGTTTAAAATGGAATTATATATCTGTAAGAAAAACGATCCAAGGTTAATGCAACAGATTATAAAAAGTGTCTATTATAGAGTCATTATATTTAACTAAAAATCAAAGCAAAATATTAATCATATTTTTGTTAATTGAAATATAATGAATTAAACCAATTTTTCAAAATTTCCAATTTTAAATTACTGAAACTTAATGTTCTAAAATATCTAAATAACTAAAACTGATATATTTATATATATATATATATATATATATATATATATATATATAATCCGTTTATATAGCTATATATATATATATATATATATATATTTATACAAACACAGTAAATATATATTTTCAAAGTAACTTGATTCAAAATTAAACAATAATTGTATATCAATTATATTAAAATAGAATTAATTTAATTACTTGATTATTTCTATTGTTCTATGTTCTATTTATTTACATTACATTTTCAATCTAATGTTCTCAGTTACTTGAAACCTACTCTATATGCACATAATATCTGACTCTGGATCTAAAAACAATTCTTATAATATAATGGCGTAAGAAATTAACTGTTGGTGATATATCTGAGAATCTAAATGTGATGCATCACTGCAGAAATGCTGACATCATCCAAGATTAATGAAAAAAACATGGTGAAAAAAGATTTTCCATTGCGTCGTTAAAGCGGTTAAGTAATGATCACACTTGTAATATTCATTATAATATTATGTACTTTGTTTTGTATACTATCGTAAAAAAATATTTAAAAAAACACAAATTAGTAAAGGTACGCCAAACCCCAGAACGTTAACTTATAACAACTTTAATAACCACTTAAGCTTTGATAAACTGGGGTAAAGTTAAACTTGTTTGGGTAAAATGTTCTCGTGAGCTGTAGGCTGTGATGAAAAAGTGATTGATTGATGATAACAAGTGAGTGATAACTGTCCACGCAGCATCACTCAGCCTGCAAATATGATTGGGTCAACAGCCAAACCGATTCTCAGCAGAAAAACAGTTAATCATTGAAAGAGCTTTATCAGAAGATGTGATTGATTTACAAAGAGCATTGCTCTAAATGTTTATTGATGCAATTGTTTACTTGCATGATGTGCACAGAGTTACTTGAGCTTTTGTAATGTGATGAAAGTAACAAAGAAGCTTGATCATTTCAGTAGCGTAGGCTATAGTAAAATAGCGTGTAATCCCATAAAGCTGTGATCACTCGAAAAAAACAAGCAAGCCAACAGGACAAAATCCAATCAGTGGCTTTATCATGTGTCTGATGTTAAGCATGACATTATTGCAGATAAGCAGAAAGTAACAGCAAAGGTTGGCTAAATGTGACCCTTTTTTGTAAAAAAACATATTATTACCCAATGATTTTGAGTTTTAAACTGAAATATTTTATGGAGGCTGTGCAATATTAGGCCCTAGGGGTTTATGATTACCTAGACTACAAATACCGTGATGGGCGAGGACTATGGGATTAACCCTGTTAATCGTTATGGAGGAGGATGGTTTTGTCTCTTAAGAAAAGTATCTCTTTTAAAATTGAACACACTGCTAAAAACACATTTGCTTAACACAGTATCCAGACTCAAGTGAATTAAACCAAAAGTAAAATAAATATATGCATATATATATATACTGCTAAAAATCACGTAAACAAATTGTAAATTACACTGGAAATATTTTTTATCCTGAAATAACACTGGCAGTATATGTTTTGTTTAAATGCACTGAAATAAACAACAACAACAAAAAACCACAAACACATTTGAGAAAAAAGGTTGTCAGAAAAAAACATGAATTCAAGTTGTTTTGAAAATCTGTAGGTCTTAACTGGCCATCATAAAGCCACTAACAACCTCATGAACTGAATCTTGGCAGGAATCACAGGTTTTGCTTGTAAATTCCCTTCATTTGCACCTGAGTTATGTATTAAAAACTTAAAAAGGCTTGAACATTTGTCAAAGCAACCGATCACTTGATTCTCAGGTTCTTGGTTGGCTGACAAGAGTTTGATTGGCAAATACTTGAAATTCTTAGTTTGATTATCATCGGCTAATTAAATATACAATTAAAACTGAATATGAACCATCAAAAACAAAAACAACGAAAATGTCTTAAATGCTTAGCATCTGACCATCGATTTATACTCGATGGGCCTTTAAAAAGCACCACAGCCTTATGAGACAAAAAAAGTTTAGACAGAGGGGAGGGGCATTATCCACACTTCATCAGCCCCTCCACGTTTAGTATACAGATACATTTTAGCAGTCTTACATTAAGTCATATTAATGCTGCAATTGTATAAAACCGCAAATAGACGCCAAATATGCAATAAAAGATCATTTCCAGTAGGCAAAATTGAACATTTTGCCCCCCAAGGGCATGAGCCGTGTGAGCTTGCAGGTTACCAACCAATCTGTTGACAATCTGCTGTGTGTTCACTATGTCGCCATACTCACATATCTGTGCCATCTACAGAGGCTTTTCTACTGACCTCCAATGTGCTTTAGTAAGCATATTCCTGCCGTCTTCTCCCATTCTTTTTTTTTTATCAGATATTCAAAAGCAAAACACTCCTATTCCCACGTTAAACACATTCCCGAGTACTCCAAGAGCATGCTATTCCGTGTAGGCCAACATGTGCCTTTCTCATCCACCTTTGTAGTGCTACTTGTTATTCCCATTTGGTCAGACAGGTGAAATGAAAACGAGTCATTGGAGAGAAAGTACAAATAGGCAGTGGTTACAAATGGAGTTTGGTCAGTGGTCGGAGATCCTTATTGTGGAGATAGACAGGACTTTGTTCACAAACTGGAGTTTGAAGTTTCAAAGGGGAAAATAGGCAGAGGAGTTACATCAACCTTCTGACTTTTAGCCCCAGGCAGGCGGTATGGGTGACTGATTATAGGACATGACATCGCTGCCTCATATCACACAGAGAAGACGATCAGGGCAGGACATGTGCTATGTCATACTGTCTTTTGTGATGAGACTCAAAGTACGATTGCACCACGCCGCATGCAAACGTCCGTCTTGCAACACTAATCTGATAATGCTGGAATATTTTAACCGTTTGATGCGTGTTATTTTCAGATAGTGAGAGAGATGCTTTAAATTTGTTGCACTGGTTCAATCTAAGGGTTCGGTCTTTGTGTCATCGCTGATAGAGTAAGGAACAAGTGCGGAAGTACCAGAAGGAGAAATTAGTGGCAGGATTGTGCAAAAATATAAAACCCATGCAAAATTATTACAGTTGTGTTGACGACAACAAGGACAGTGCTGATAATTCTTTGCATGTTGGTTTTGGCGCAAAACATAGATTAAGTCAACATGAAGATTAATACTATAACATTTTAATTAGCAGTTATAAATGCACATCAATAAAAAAAGTGTAAGTAACTGTTTTGTTTAATTCAGTCTGTCAATGAATGTTGTCAAAATAAAATAAAATAAATATGAAATAATATAAACATTTAAAAGTATGCGTGTGGCAATCAATTTGATAATTAATACAAAATATATTATTGTTAATATAAAATAAATTAAATTTAACTGCATAAGAAGGAAAGCACAAAAACAAATCTTTCTGTTAGATGGTCTATTAATATGCATTCATAAAAGCAAAACTAATTCAAAAGTGATTGAATGTTACTAATTAAAACAATAATGACAGTGTTTAATAATTCATTGCCTTGAAAGCCGTGGGAAAGATATTTTTTTAAATCAATATGATGATTATTAATAACATTAAATGATGTAAGAGGGAAACTTTACTAAAGTTACTGTTTTACAAAAACAAATCTTCCCTTCAGATTGTCAATTAATAAGTGTTCATGAAAGCAAATAAATAAATAAATCAAAATGAATACCTGTTTTACATTACTATAAAACTTGAGACCAGTTAAATAGAATCATCCATACATATTTCACTCAAAATTCAGTTCCATAAGTGACACACAAATACCAGTTAATATATAATACATAGCTAAACCAACTGTTTTCTTACTCCACATCAGCACATCCTGCAGATTTGTATCTGTTAAATAGGTTTGCACACCAAGCTTTTGCCCATGTGAGGTAATGATCTAATGTAGTTATCTATGCTCGCCTGCTCTGATCGCTGAGGTGCATGTGAGAAAGGGCCATAACTTTACAGCTTATACTTTATAGAGGTCATTCCTTAGTTAACAGAAACATGGAGATGTGTGCTGCGATAAGGAATTTAATGGTGACTCAGATAAGATTTGTCCATTGAGTCATTCCTGTACACTGAATGTCATTATTCGGGTTAATTACTGGAGAAGTGAAGTCATCTTGTACAAAAATAAGGATAAGGAAAATTCCTAAACTAAAAAAGACTGCAAAGTCTTTATCAGATTTATTTTGAGATGCACAAGTCAAAGCTTTAGGCAAGAAACAACCATACAGACACTTCTTCTTGTTCACTTTTTATAAGTCTTTTTATGTCTCTATGAATATGCAAGTGTCTAATGTATTCAAAACCAGCTATCTTGTAAGTTTAGGTGTTTTCCAGCCATTTAAAACCAGCTCAGCACTTTTAAGTCCACAGAGATGGTCAGGTGGGATATGCCATTTACAGATAGTAAACAATGTCTGGGGTGTTTTAGCAAGCTCAACATAAAATACATAATCCCACATTCTCATTAAATTTCATGCGGTGGAGTAATTTCATTTAAACATAAAACAAACACAGAACACTACTGTGGAACACCAATTACAGCAATAAAGGATCTAAAACAAACTTGATTTAAGATTTAAGAATCAAGGAAGCTCCTCTGAGAGTAGCTCTATATTCTCTATATAGGCAGGTGGATTTTACTGGCTCTGAACTGAGGAACGATGACCCATGGTTTGTTCTGTTGCTTTGTACTCTTCAAATATACATACTTGCCCCTGTTTGCACTGGCCCTGATACTTATGTACTTGAAGTTAGTACTTGCGTAATTGTTACATCAAATTTTCCTGTTTGAGTAACAAATAGTTTTATCCTCTCCCAAATTTGACAATATGTACAGATATGTACAATTTGATTCCAAAAAAAGGGGTTTCACAGCAAAGCCATTTATGAAATCATTTTGGATTGCTGAAATATTTTTTGTGTGCAGAACATTTTAATAATCTAAGCAACCCTTTTGCAAAGGGAAGCTTGAATGTTAATGTTTTTCCATGGAACTATAGATGCCAATAAAGAAGCTTTATTTTTATAAGAGTAGTTTGAATGCCAATATGTGGAGATAATAACAGAAGGGAAAGGAATAAAATGATATGTAATATAATAGAGTAACGTAAAATAATAAAAACCTTACTGTGTTCATTGATATAACAGGAGAATACATGCAATTCTACTGTAAAATGCCCAGAAAAGAAAAAAAGTATGAATTGTGATACAAGCGACAGTAAAATAAATACAAATAAGTTAAATGTATTGATTGACTTACTTTTTGATTCATTGGCAAATAAGTAAATATTTTCTTAATTTGTAAAGAGATTAATACTTTTATGTCACAAGGATGTGTTGAATGGATAAAAGATTTGAAATTAGATTTTAAAGTATATTAATATATGAAACCAATATTAGAAATTCACAACATTACTGTTTTCTTATATTTTTGATCAAATAAATACAGCCTTGATGACCGTAAGAGACTTCGTTAAAAAACATTAAAAATCAAACTAATCCCAAACTTTTGAACCACAAAGCATATTAACATTTTATTGAGATACGGCATTAAATGTCCAGAAACGTTACTTTTTACAGTCAATTTCTGGCAACACAGCTGTCAGTGTTTTATCACAAATTCTCCTAGATATCTTACTGCCTAGCAAATGCTGGTTTGATGAGAAGTAAACAGTCTCTAATGTATAACAGGAATGGAGTTGTGCATCACGTGCACATGCAGAAAGTTCAACAGAACAATGAGCTCTTTTACATAAAGACCACAAATTTCACTCCGTGTGAGTTATTGCTGTTGTTTATTGTGCTAGAATTAACAGAGATTTAGCAAACACGTTATTTGCACGTTGAAACGCAGACCATTTACTTGTAATCTTATACATCAGAGTCAAATATGAATGCCTTTTTCATACTGTCTAATATGTGTCAAGACCCAGGCGTCATCTTTTTTGACCCCTAAAGACCTTGTTGGGGAACTGAGATAGAAAGCATTGAGACTGGCTATATTTTTCTAGTAGTGAATTTAGGGCAGTGAGACAAAAAATAAAACAGTAAACCCCCATGTTTGTCTCCGTCTCTGAAAAAAACAACTCTGATTTGGCACTTTAATCATTAACATAAGAGCCATCCCACTTCAGAATGGGGCCGTGCCCTGGGAGGAGGCCCGGACTGTCAATCACAGCAAGCCTCATCTTTGCCCTTGAGGACATGGCCCATGTCCCTCAGAGGTGTCTACCCCTCCAAGAGGAGGGGCTTGGCCTATGAGGGGGTGTCCAAACGCTGTGGAGAGGACAAGTCTTTACCCCCAGCATCAGGTAGCTGAGAATGCGTTTGTCCAAACCACTAGTAGACATGGAGATGGCAGACTATAGCGAGGCCTTGGACCCAGCCTACACCACCCTGGAGTTTGAGAACATGCAAGTGCTTGCGATGAGCACAGGTGAGTCATCCGCTCAGACCCGTGGTGAACTTTGAGACCTTTAGTGACTTATATAGGCTAGTATATAGTATACGGTCAAGCGTGGGAGGCAGATGTTTAACAGGGTTGATAGGCTTAAGTGCCAATTGGCAAGTTCGTAACCTTTTGCACAGAGCACCCAATACTGATTGTAAAAGCCAATACAAAATGAATTTTTCAGGGGAAGATAAGAAGCACAGCATGCTCTGTCCTGCAGAAACGGTACTCTGACAGGAGAAGAGGTTCATTCATCTCTTCTTGCTTGTTCTCATGCAGTCGGCTTGGGATAAAATGACTTGTTTGGATAATATTTCAAGAGAAGTTTGACACCAGGATGAATGATTACTAAGCAAAGAGGGTGTCATGTAAATGTTTCACAGCTAAGTCTCCCATGTCTAGGTTTTGTGCAACAAATTGATATCCAACCAGTATCGACCTGGCAAAGTAATCTAATATGTATGGTAAAGTTATATTCAAGTTAAGCAGTAAGAGTCCAATTTATGAAATGTTTACATCTGAGTTAGATTGACATTTGAAAGTAAAATTACATTTTATTTATTTTTTTGACTGACCCAAATAATGAGGTTAAATTGTCATTCATTGTGGAGGGTGTTTATTTAATAGTATATTTCAATATATATATACATATATATATATATATACATTTTAACAGTTTAGGGGAAATCACAAATTTTTCTACATCCACATAATTACCAACTAATCACTTACACTGATGAGCCATTTAACAACATTTTGCCTTTAATCATTGCTCAGGTTTTAATGTAATTATCTTTGATTACGTCTAACATAATAATAAAAACAATACAAAAAAAACATTTCACACATCTTTAGAAATCATTAAATCATTATAGTCAAAATCTTTTAAAATCAAACTGACCCATAAGAATGACACATTACTGTTATTTTTCTTTGGTTAAATAGGTCATCAAGAACACTAATAGAGTTCAGATAATCTAAAATGATCTTGTTGTAGCTTTTGTGTTTAGCACTAATCACTTCTGGATTACTTAGCAAACAGCCCTTTCCAGCTCATGTTCATTATGACGATTCACTGCCAATTGATTTAGCTATAAAAAATGTCTTCTTGAGAGTATTTTTCACCTCATGACCTTTCCCCTATTTACTATAACTCTGATTGGTCTGGAATCAGGAATCTGATCGGTTCAATCTACACCCCTGATATTAAGTCTCATTCAGAAAAAGAAGTGTTTCAAAGCATTATATGCACACAAACGCTGTGAAACACTTTTTTTTCTGAATGAGTAATAATAGACTCATGGATTTTAAGCAGCTTGTCTTTCTCACATTTTTTTTATGGCTTGAGAGGAATAGTTAAAAACAGAAAATTAAAAAATCACTAAATTTAAGATTCTCCACGATTTCAGACTCCTCACCAGCTGAGAGTGCCAACATGAATGTTGCCAATCACTTAGGGGCCGGCACCCTATGCGCCATCTGTGGGGACCGGGCCACAGGAAAGCACTACGGGGCCTCCAGCTGTGACGGATGCAAGGGGTTCTTCAGACGCAGCGTACGCAAAAACCACATGTATTCCTGCAGGTCAGAAACCTACATTTTAGCTAAATCTATGCCACAATTCTGCAAAAAAAACATGTTTCCATCCAATTTATCCAATGTCAAAGTAAACCTTATTAATGCTTCCATACAGATTTAACAGACAGTGCATAGTGGACAAAGACAAAAGAAATCAGTGTCGGTACTGCAGACTAAAGAAATGTTTTCGAGCTGGGATGAAGAAGGAAGGTACTTGCTCATGCGGTTAGATTTCATTCATGTAATGCTGTTAAAAAAACCAGAGATTAAATCCCCCTGCCCTGTATGGGAGGTTAAGGGATGAGGTGGCGCAAATGAGAGATGTTGCAACATGAGGGAAAGAGTTAGCGAGAGACATTTTGTTAATGTTCACTCAACAATGCACTGAGGTCTATGTCTTGTTTATGCTGAACAAACAGTTTAGAGCCATCATAACTGCACACTGATAAAAAAGCGCAACCTTGAGGACTCCCCCCTCTCAGAAAGTCAGCTAATATCCCTCATCTCTGCTATCTCAACTGGTTGTAAGAACTGGTTCACTGCTACTGATAATGAAAGAGTATATTTCAGTGGTTTAATCAGAGCTGTTTTTTGTCAAGATAAACCTTTTATGTGTATTTGTAATAAACTAAAAGTTAATTTGCTGATTACAAGTGTTCCTCTCATTCTCAGCTGTGCAGAACGAAAGAGACAGGATTAGCACCAGAAGGTCCAGCTATGAAGACAGCAGCTTACCCTCCATAAACGCACTCATTCAGGCGGATGTCCTTTCTAGACAGGTACACAGTGTGATTCAAAACTAGGTTCAAATGTTTAAAATATGTTCTCTTTACCTAGTTTAACATAAAGAGACTACACCTCTGAAAAAGAGTAAACACTGTGGCATAGCTATCAAAACATTGCCTTGTTTGTTTGAGCATCCCAATCAGAACTGCATAGTAACACATGCTTGACCAACAGCATGGGATTGGGGCACAACTATCTGACCAATGGTAGACCAGGAGATTGTTTAGGAAACCTGTTTGGAAATATTTCTGCAAGTTCACTGGGTGTACAGTAGCTTGAGGCACAGAAATTACAAAATTCACCGATATGACTTCCATTTATAAATCAAAAATTCTCCCAAATGCTACTGCACAGATCTCCTCACCTGGTCCTATCTTGAATGGCGACATCCGAACGAAGAAGGTAGCCACTATAACGGATGTGTGCGAGTCTATGAAACAGCAGCTGCTGGTGCTGGTTGAATGGGCTAAATACATCCCAGCATTCTGTGACCTTCCCCTGGATGACCAGGTAAGATCCCTCTTATTAAGAGATAAGCACCTCTTATTTAGCTGAAAATGTTATCCCACTATTTATAGAGAAAGAGAGATATTTCATAGATATTTATGCCAGTTGGCTCAAATTTTTGGATCAGTCGGAAAAAAGGTTCAGAGATCCTTAATTTGGGTGGTTAATGTATTTAGATGGCTCAGGTTAGAATATGATTAACTGGTTTGAAAGTCACATCTCTTCTTGAGACATTCAGAATCATTAACATGCTGTGCACTGAGACATGATAACTGATCAGTGTTTTAGCTGTGGGTGAGAGCGTCTCAAACTGCATCTTCTCACACAAACTTGATACGGATACAGGTGTGAAAACCAACTTAATTTTGCCTCTATAACAACTTAAAATCTATCTCCATCTAATCCTAAGTAAAAAAGAGCTTTTATAGATATAGAAATGACTCTAACCAAACAAATGCTTGCTCAATTCCATCAGGTGGCTTTACTGCGAGCTCACGCTGGAGAACATCTCCTGCTAGGAGCTGCCAAACGCTCCATGCTGTATAAGGACATTTTACTATTAGGTAAGATTTTAAGCAATATACATTGGAAATGTGGATATGACAGTCTTCTGGTCTGAAGCTATTTTACTTAAGTTTTCCCACACAATTTTCCATGATTCTCGCAGGTAATGATCATATAATTCCACGAAATTGCTCCGAATTGGAGGTGAGCCGCGTGGCTGTAAGGATCCTTGACGAGTTAGTCCTTCCCTTCCAGGATCTCCAAATCGACGACAATGAATATGCCTGTTTGAAGGCCATTGTATTTTTCGATCCAGGTACATGCATTTTCCTAAACAGAGAGACCAAAACAGAGCAGAATAGTGAGTTTTCACTGATCTAATGTGTTGGTCTTTCTCTATTCATCTAGATGCAAAGGGTTTAAGTGACCCCAGCAAGATCAAACGTATGCGATACCAAGTTCAAGTTAGTTTGGAGGACTACATAAATGACCGGCAGTACGATTCGCGAGGGCGGTTCGGCGAGCTGCTACTTCTGTTGCCAACGCTACAGAGTATCACCTGGCAAATGATCGAGCAGATCCAATTTGTTAAATTGTTTGGAATGGCGAAGATAGACAATCTGCTACAAGAGATGCTTCTAGGAGGTAACTGATTTCTGTTAATGAAATAAAACTTTGTAGAAAAGTGCAAAGTCATGGCTATCAGACAAGTGTGGCACAGCATTGTGTATTAACTTTGAATAGCTGTCAAAAGCTGCAATATCCGAGATGCATGATAAACATCTGGGAACAACAGGAACAACTTGTTATAAAAGATAAAAAGGCAGCCTAAAATTACTGGTCTCTTAATAATCTGCTCTACATAACTGAAAAAACAAGCTGATTCAGATTTTTAAAGGAGACTCTCTTTTTCTGTCAGGTTCTGCTAATGAAGCTCCTCATGCCCATCATTCTCTACACCCACATCTGGTCCAGGAGCACCTCAGTAACAATGTCATAGTCACCACAAACATGGCCACTCCAATTCACAATGGCCAGATGTGTAAGTAACTCTATCTTGAACCAAGTGAAAAAAAAAAGTTATGAAGGAAGACCTAACAGAAAATATCTAAGATCTTAAAATGTGAAAACTAGGTAGTTAGAGACAAACAGGCTTGTTGGAGTAATCCCTGCCAAAATTGTAGAAACTAATCAGGATTATTTTGTCAAAGAAGGCTACTGTAATGCTTTTCTACCCTAATGCCTTCAGAAATTTCATAAGCATGCTTATTCCGTGTCAACCAATGGTTTCTTTCTTTCGCATGTTATCATGCTATGCAAATTATGTTTATTTAAGGTTTCATAATACCCCTATGTGAACCCTTGATTTAACGTATCGCCTTTTTTACCCCCACCAAACAGCCACTCCGGAAACTCCAATCCCATCTCCCCCGACGGCCTCAGGCTCTGATCACTACAAAATGGCACCGGGGGTTATAGCCACAGTGCCCAAGCAGCCAAGCTCCATCCCACAACCAACCATCACCAAACAAGAGGCCATCTGAGTGCACAGAGAATTACATCAAGTTATTTAACTTGGTACTATGAATAGGCTGTGCTAAGTGTGGCAATTCATTCTCATAGGCATCTGGACATGGTAACACTGACATTTTTATTTACTAGCTGGTAACTTTACGTTTTTTGGAAAAGAAACTGTGAAATTGTTCAGAATTTCCTATTTTAAGAACTTTAGGCCAAAATAACTGAGTATAAAGGTGTGCAACAATCACACGTTA
>JAUCMT010000054.1:12842770-12863493 GCA_032357475.1 Enteromius thamalakanensis
TTTTTTAATTTGCTGGATGTATATATGTTATAGAACGAATTAGTGGTGCATATTTATACTATCCAAGAAGTCACAATAGAATTCAAAAAGTCAGAAAGGACCATATTATACAAAGGCTATGCAAGTTTTATTCTTCTTTCAAGGAGAGTTTGAATTCCATAAATGTTACAGCAGGCCTGAATTTGATCAGATGTTTGTTTTATTGTACAGTATTTTAACAGCATCCTTCTGGCTCTTATAGTACTTTTACAGTAACCTGGTAAAATACATAACATTTTGTGCCTTGGAAATATTGTTATTTACCAAAATGCTGGTAATTATTTTATGTATGCTAAGAGTATGTGCATTTCATATTTTTCTGTTTGTGCCATACTACAATTGTAAATATAATGATTTCCTTTTTCATAAATGGATTTAGTCTATTTTATGGTAATGATTTTAGGATTAAAAACATTTTTATCTCCTGTTGAACCCCTTAACTGGAACTATATAGAGATGTGTATGTATACATACAGTAAGAGAATGTCAGACTCATTTACAGTTTTACTTATTGGTCATTTACTGCCAATTTACAATGACTGCCTTCAGGGAGAAGAGTAATTTCAAACTTGCAATGTGAACTGATATTAAATGTCAAGGCTATATTTTTACATAAAAGTGTGCTGTTGTTTCTTTCCATTCATATCTCTATAATTATCTTTTTGAATCTTATCTTTAGGTCACACTAGCTGCTATAGCCTAATAACAAGTTTTTAAGAATAGTTTAAGATGATTGATTTATTTATTGTTCAGCAGGCACCTAAATTGTTATCATGCATACAGCATTTCCTTCCCAATTTTTTTAAGAAGAAATTTTTAGGCTCATAATCCTCTACAGGCCGTAAAACCTGCTTCAAAACAAGATGATAAAAGTAAGTGTACGTGGCAGAGAGTGGTCAAGGATTTTTAGTGCTGGGGGTGTGTGCTTCTCAACACTGATAACAGACAATAAAACAATTCATAAAGCAGGCGCCTTTACTGATAGTTTCTCTTAAGAAATCTTTGTCAAGAATGATATAACCAGATGTGCCAGTTACTGAATGAACCTCACGTTAATCACATTTATAATTCAATAAACCTGGTGTCAAGTAAAGTTCAAGATGTAGCCTAATTCAGAAATTTTATATAATAACTGTTTAACACCTAAAGGTACTTGGATGGGTCAGAATGTGACAAAGGGGGCCTATTAACAGCATTTTAAAAAAATAGATATTTATAACCTAAACCAACGCCACTTTTGGGTAATGCAAAAATATCCCCTTACCTGTACCCTCTTGCCTTACCTGTTACCTCGAACCAGAGCCGTCTCTCTCTAAAAAGGCTCTGCTCCGAACACTTGCTGTGTCTGCTGTAATTGGTCAAAAAAACACATAGTCCCGCCTCAAAACCCTCCCCATTGGTTGAGCCAATGTTGCGCTGTATAGATGCTAAAACAATCCGAGCAATGTTTTGATATAGTCATTGAATCAAAGAGTTTACAGTTTACAGATCACATAATTGCCTCTGCATATTAATTGGGATTTCTCAAGGTTTTATATAAAAAAATTACACTCTTCGGCTTTAATGGATGTCTGTCGTCATACATCACATGATAGAGAATGACCAATGGTATAACGTCTTCGCCCTGTACACGGAACTGATTGCGGATTTCTTAGGTAGGTTTCGTTATGTTCCCTGTTTGATTCCTGTTTAGTTTCACGTAAAGGGAAACACGAATCTATTAGGATAAATATAACCATTCAGCATCTTAGAATACCAAACGTGTCTTTTATATATGTAGTTATTACTGTAATTTATGAGCACTACAGGAGCGCCAAGATGATATATCATTGATTTAACGTTAGCTGTGGTTCTGACATCAGATATTAAATGTTTTTTTTTTCTTATTCATGTAATAGTGCAGTTAATGTTTAAGCATGTAAATCCAACTACAATTGGTTTTCATAAAATATCTTATTCAGGAAATATAGTAGAAAATAAGACCAAGAATAAGTATGGTCATCAGTTACATTGTCCCTGTATAATTATGAATCAGCAAAAATCTAGCATTTACCAACAAACATGATTGATTTTCCCACTAGTGTTTTGAAGGGAATTGAAAATACTTCTGAATTACTTCAAGAGCTTATACAGTCTCCAAGATGTAGTACAATAAAATGACTTAGTAATATAATTAATCATTTTTAAGCTGAATCAACATAAAAACTGCTTATTTATTCCTTATTTACTGTAAATGTTCTATTGTATTATTTTGAGACAATTGCATATTGTCCATTTTCTTTATTAACAATTGGCCATAAACTGCTCTATGCTTGTCATTTACATTATATTTAATGAGATTTGCATATTTCTATACACAATATTTCGATAGCCCATGGCAGACCAAAATGGTCACATTGATCTTGGCCCACCAAGGGAAGCAGTGGCAGGTGTAGGCTTCCCATCTCCTCCCCCTCCCATCTACGCCTGCACCCTGACTCCTGAACTTGTGGCCAAGGCACGGGAAGAGCTCCAGGAGAAGCCTGAATGGAGGCTCCGGGATGTCCAGGCATTACGAGATATGATACTAAAAGACCACCCCAATCTGAGGACAAGGTTAGACGATGCATTCCTGCTGCGTTTCCTCAGGGCCAGAAAGTTTGATTATGACCGGGCCCTTCAGCTGCTCTTGAATTATCATGCCAGCCGGAGAGCCTGGCCTGAGGTGTTTCAGGACCTGAAGCCCTCCACAGTGAAGCACGTCCTAGATCTGGGTTTTCTCACTGTCCTGCCCAGACCAGACCCTCATGGACGTTACATACTGTGTCTACGACCAGGTAATGCTGAAGACAAACGTTACTGTGCATGCGTGCTTTCGTGGCTTATCTTCCGGTAGACATCCAAATAGAATCAATACAAACAGCTGAGACCTTCTAGAGTAGATGATCTTTTTTGATAACAAGCGAAATATGTTCGCTGCGTAAATAAGAAGAAATTTATCCATGCACACAAGCATGTTATAATTAAGATGAAAAGAAACATTTTTCAACAAACATTTGTTCTTGTCTTTTGCTTTCCTAGGTAAATGGAAGCCTAATGATTACCCATTTGTGGACAACATTCGGGCTATTTATTTGACATTAGAGAAGCTGATTCAGCCTGAGGAAACCCAAGTGAACGGAATAGTTATCCTGGTGGATTACACAGGAGTTGGCCTCTCTCAAGCCTCTAATCCAGGACCGCTTTTGGCAAAGAAAGTCGTCGGTATTCTTCAGGTAAGACATTGAAAAAGTAGCCCACAGATTATTTACGATGAAGTCATTGATTCCTGACTGCTTCTTTTGTGTTTCAGGATGGTTTCCCAATCAGAATAAAGGCTGTAAACATTATAAATGAACCACGTATCTTCAAGGGTATTTTTGCAATAATTAAGCCATTTCTGAAAGAGAAAATGGCAGAGAGGGTAAGTAACCGACGTCTTATCCTGATATTTACAAACAGACATTTCCAACGCAATAATACTAGAAACAAGGGCCTGTCTTCTCCCAACAGTATGTCCTGCATGGTTCAGACTTGGCCTCTCTCCATCGAGTCATTCCTCAGTCTGTGCTACCACAAGAGTATGGAGGGGTGGCTGGAAGACTTGACATGTCTGCCTGGTCCAGAACGCTTCTGGAAGCTGAGGAAGAGTTTGTGGTGGAGTTCTGTCAGCCTGATCCTCTGGAGGGCGTCGTTCTGCCAGACTCTATGCTGTTTGAGGGAGAGCAAGCTGGCGCACATGGAGAGGACTCCTTCAGACATCTACGTTCCCAGCTTTATTATTGTTACTGACCTCCGGGCAGTGTGCAATGGCTTTTTTTGAAACATTTGTTTAGCTATGACCAACTATGTATTGACAGGTCACCGGATGAGTCTGACTTTTCAGTATCTAGTGCAGACGGCTTTTTAGATGCTAGGTATATTCTTATTGCTTTGGCTATTCTGGTTACCATGTGTTTTAAAAACGTGATTCAATACTCACATCTTTGGGTTTTAATATGTGTCTGTATTTGTTACAATACGTATTTAAATGTCTAATGTAATGCTCAGCACTACGTCATTCTTATTTCATATCACAAAGCAAATATAGCTTGCCTTAATTGGCGGTGAAGGGAAAATTAGGTAGAAATGTTAATTAAATAAAAGATTTAGATAGCACATTGGAGACAGTGGCTCATGTCACTTATATCCAAGGCAATAACGATGTGCATTTTTAAATTTAAAAGCCTCACTACAAAAGATTTTTTTATCATACAGAGAACAAAATAATGACCATGTTTAGCTGCAAAATATTGTTTCCCTTATTTATGCCTTTCACTCTTTGTGTGTTGCATTTTTTGTAAACACAAAACCGTTGTCATTATAAGTTACATGTTAAACTTTAAAACTGTTTAGACATCAGATAGTGGTACAGCATAGATCAAGCTGAGGTCTGTTAGCTCATTACATGTATCAACTACACAATATATAAGTTAAGTGGCTAATTCACAATGTGTGTTTGTATATTGTCATTTGCCAAATTGTTCAGATGAATATTAACCTTTAATGTGGTATACACCTTGTAAAGATAGCTTTTTTATTTGAGGTTTTAAGGGATGTAATTTTATTTTTTGTCTCACTGAGCACATTTTATGCCTTATTTTTAAGCCTTACGTTTAAAGTCAGTATTGTAGACATATTTAAATATTTTGTGAAACAGTCAATAAAGATGATTAATTTTCACAGTTTAAGAAATGAAGTTATTTTTAAAAGAAGTGCTGTGTATAAAGGAGTTCACCAGAAGATGGAGACATTCACCATCTGACAGAAACTTCATCCACAAGCACACTTCCTTTCTTCATATAGCTGGAAAATGTCTTGGAAAAAGCCTAAAATCCTACAAAAATAGTAAAACGCCTTACGTTATCTTTTTAAAGTATATTCTTAAGGAATTACAATGCTGAGTTTGTTCATTTTTGCTAACAGTGGAGGCTAAGTTTCCATAATAAAACATTTTCATAAAAAAACAACAATCACTGTAGCGTGTTAGTTTTGGCGGAAACTGGTTACCATGGTAATTTTGTAAGGGTATAGTCGCAGTCACGTACTGCAGCTTGGAAACTTGCTTCCTTTTCATATATCTTCCTAAAAACAAACATTTCAACATGCAGTTTACTCAAAGTTACTGCTCAGCGCACAATCTTTTCCGTGCAAGCAGCTCCGCGTGAACAGAGCGAAGTGTTGTTATTGGTAAGAGAGCAGACGGAGTGTGATTGGCTGTGGGATCTCTCCATTTTGGAAACAGCTGTTTAAAGCCCTATCCCTCGTTCTCATTGTGTTCAGCAGACTGTCAGTGGAGCCTGGAGCGTTGGATGTGACCAGGAATCTCTTACAGGATCAAGTAAAACCCTTTGAATCGGAGTGTGGAATGCGGGAAGAGCTTTGGGAAATGAAGGGGAATCCCGACAAAGAGTGAATGGCGTATGGCGTAGTAACAAGTGGAAGAAAGTGAAGCGGATCAAGGTTAGTGCTTTTTACAGTGATGATGGATGATTACAGCCCATATAGTTTAGCTAGTGAACCAACAAGCGTTACAGATGTAACCGAACATACCGACGCGTTACTTTTTGGAGGACGCTGCCGAAGATATGCTGGAATATTGTGGCTAAATTGCAATTTTGCGATGATTCGTGACGCTTCTTTGTATCAGACTTTCAAGTATGAAGGAGGAGGAGTGAGTGATGTAAGGGCTTCTTTGGTTTCCTGCATTTGTACGTCTGCAAAATATTCAAAACAAATTGAAATATTCTCTGATCTAAATTTGTAGATGGTGTTGGTTTAATAAAATGCTTGTTTTTTCTTTACTTGGCAACTGTTTACTAGTAGTTCCCGAAGTGTTTTTGCTTTTATAAGCAAACCACAAACCACAGCAAACCCTAAAATGAAAATTTACCTACCCTCATACCTACCCTACCCTTACAGCCTTTATTATGTGGATCATAAAAGAGATGTTTGGCGAAATGCAAGGAATTGACAACCTGGTCACCCTTTTAAAGACTCTTTTTTCCATATATAATGCAAGTGAATGGTGACTGGGACTGTTATTCTGCCTGACAAAATAAAGGTTACTGAAGAAAAAAAAATGAATCAGATTTTTAACTGCCTCTTTGTTGCAAGAGCCTTTACACTCTCTTATTTGGAAGAGGAGGGGTGTCTTGACAAGTTTAGACATGCAGGGTAATAAGACATTCAAGGGTTAGTTCAGATATTCTGAACTATTATTACAAGATATTCTGTCATAATTTACTGAATAAAAGGGAAAACAAAATCTATTCATTATGTAAAATTATCTCTTCATAACACTTGGGTTAAACCACTAGATTCATATGGATTTTTTAAAAGATAACGCTTTGTACTTTTTAAAGCTTGCCAATTATAGTAAAACTCTTAATAGATGGACATAAATGATGAAAAATAAAATAAAATGTGTATATATATTAATCATCTTTATTTCAAAATAGTTTTGGAATGAAGTTTGGGTGAGCTTTGGAACAACATTTTTGGGTGGTACTATCTCTTCACAAGTGTTTTCCATGAGCTCAACAGTAATATAGTAACAATGAAGGCATCAGCTATGCCACTTTCAGTGTTTCAATCATGTATGGAAATTTTTATTATGCTAGTGCTCTGGCAGCATACTCGTGAAGATGTGCCAAAGACATTTCAGAAATCAAATGTTGTCAATTTTAGTCTGTGTTTGTGAGTGACCTGTTTGTGCTCATCTGCGCATTTAATATGCAAGATGGCCTGTTTTTCGTTCCTTGACTTGTGAGCAGTCAGTTGTTTAGGTCACTACTTTGAGCTGGAAGACAGCACGAACTTGATTCACTGAGGCGTTTTGATGAGCTGTACGTCAACCGCGAACCATCCGAAGCGGAGCTATCTCAAACAGTCACTTAATTGTCATCGGCTTTTTAATTTTTCATAGTCATGTGATCTGTGTAATCCAGACGATTCGTCCGCAGCTAATTCTGCAGAGTGGATGTTAATATTTGATGGTGCAGTGGACGTTAGGCTGAATTAAACAGATTGGTGTTTTAATTAACATTACTGTAACTGTCAGTTTGTTCTGTGCAGCTGGTGTCTTTTGCTGCTCTCATGAGCTTGGTTGTCCTACTTTCTATCTATGGCCCAACAACTTTACTAGCAACTGCTGTTTTGGACCTCTGAGTCAAAAGAGATTATTCCAGCAAGTCATCATCCAATTGGCGGCTTCTGCTAGAGTATGTTGATGAAATGGCATGTAGTGGTACTCAAAGATGTGTTGTGACTATTATCATTTATCATTGTGATCTAGCAGAAGCATTATCCTCTGCTGGCAGCACTCACTTTGGTTAGAGCTCTCGTGGCTCTTTGCTTTAAGTGAAAAGTTCATTTGCATGACCACGTCCAGGTCAGTCTACAGCAAGAGTTTTGCATTAGTACTTCGGCCATTATCATGCCACAGTATCACGGGGGGTTTTGTTTCGATTTGTTTTCATCTCTATTTTTATGTAGGTTTTGCTAGTCGGTGTAGTGAATAGGCTACTTAAGAGTCTCTCATTTTGTTGATGCATGAATTTAAATGTATAAATCACCCGGCTCAAAGCAGAGGCTATTTGTGGGGTCTTTCACTGGTAGCTTTTGACCCGGTAAGCTTCACAAAAACGCATTGGTTGTGCTGAAAATATTTGGTGTGCACAAGTGCTTTGATTGAGTTTGTGTCTTGAGGGCCTCATCAACAAGGCTGTTGATATTATAACATCATTGTTGGGAAGCAATTCTCCACTCAGTTATAGCCTGCTGGGAGGGCTGTTCAGATGATTATTATTATTGCTCATGAAATTTACAGCTTTATAGTATCAATACAATTAAATGCATACAGCTTAATATATCTTGCCGGAATTTACACAGCTGTTGCTGAGTAAATCAGGCTTTGACATTTAAAATTCATATGAAATGTATGAATCTATATACACAGTTCTCCTGTGGATGTCCTTGTCAGTCTTATGGTAGTATAGCATTGTTTATATACTATCAAAGTGTGTTTTTTTTATTTTTTATTCATATTTGGAATTAACTAGTAAATATGAAAATAAAAGCTTACTTTTTTTTATTTGTTACTTTTTTTTGTCATTTTGTTATGTTATCTGTTATCTAAAAATAAATTATAATTTAGTGCTTTTAGTCGTTTTCCATATTTTAGTTATCACTTTGTTCAGAAAAACTGTATTTATGTACGCAGCACATTCTGAATAAATTAAATTACATGCATGCTCTTTTTTTCAGTATTGCTTGTTCTTGCAAAAATTAATTAAAAATGTAATCATCTCATTAATTCTCATTCATGTCCTTGACACCACACAGGAGCACATTGAATTGCAAAATGTCGGTGAAGAGACTCTTGTGTTTTTGCTTGTTTATTTGTTTGTTAATTTATTTCAATGTTTGAATAAAGAAGCAGTCTCCTCCTCGCTCTTAATCTTCTTCAGTGTTTATAGTGCACATTTATTGTTGGGGGGAATGCATATGCTTGCAATAATAATGATAATAATATGTTGTTATTATTATTATTATTATTATAAATATTATTATTATTATTATTATTATTATTATTATTATTAGACGCCTATTCATTTTATTTTATTTTTTTAAAGTTGCATTGCACTTGGCACAAATAAATGCAATATTGGCTCATTAACCTGCTTGCATGGCTCATATAACCACATTCTGATATTATTCAGACGTTTTATACCCATATAAACCTGGTCAGTGTGGTTTTCATGCACTTATGCAGGCTCAGGCTAACACCGTTGGTCAGATTAATTTAGGCTGTCATTCAAGATTTGAAAGCTTCTCTCAGGATGTGTTTGGCTTGTTTTCCTCTCTTCTCACAACTCAGAGCAAATCAAATCACTTTACGCCCACATCCTCCCTGATCTGTGGGAGAGAGGCGTGCTGCAGCTGTGTGGGATCCGTTCGCTGCGGAGAGAGAGAGAGAGAGAGAGAGAGAGATGGGAAGGAGAAGGAGAGAGGCAGACAGAAAGAGAGAGAATGAGAGGAGGCTCTCTCATAAACACTAGGATCAGAGGACGCCGCTTTCTGTTTCTCGTGTGGACTAAAATAAAACTGTCTTTATTCAGCAGGTCCTCGGAGAGCTTTGTAGCACCATGTCATTAGCGTTTGGAGTGCGTTTGGTAAGTAATTGAAACTGTGTACTGCGACTATAAGTTTGGGTAATGGTTGTAAGCTTGAGGTATAGATAATTGTAAGTGAGAAAAGGGTTAAGGATGGGACAGGAAAAAGAGGAAACGCACAGTGACAGGTGATCTTTAAGTCTTAACAGCTGTTTAGCTTTGTTTGCTTGTCTAGGATTACTTTTTAGTGGCTGGGTTTGGTGGCTGAGGGCTCTGGGTGGAAGATCTCACCTACATGTGACTAAATTATTAAACTATCATAGAATTGTTTAATCACAAGGATGTTTATTTTATCTCCTAATATTTCGTTGGGCCTGCAAATACAGTTTTGTAATGCGCCTGTACTTTGTATTTTCTGGGTCCTTTGATATTGTTCAGTCTGTCAGTGAAGACCAAACTTCCTACAAAGCCCGAGGTTGACTGTTCAGTGGACACTTGTGTCATTGAAGGCCTGTTAGGTTATGTGTCAAGTTTTGTAGATTAATATTTTAAACTCATCATGTACTCACCCTCATCTCATTCCAAAATACCTTCTATAGAAGATATTTTAAAGAAGCGTTTTTGTCTAGGCGCTATAAGTCAAAAGGGACCAATGCAAGCTTTTTTGGGTGAGCTTTCACATTAAGCATAATAAATATGTCTGTATTAAGTTCTTGTCTCTCTGCACACCAGATGCTCACTTGTGCAGTGTTCCTGGTTCTTTGTATCCTCCTCTCCTTCTCTCGCAGTCAGACCTCGGGTGCAGGAGAAGGACATAAACGACAAGGACAGACGTCCCACCTGCTTCCTGTTAAGGCCATGTGTTGTTTAATGCAGGAGCAGAACTGGATGTGTGTACAAGGTCCTGTCAAAGAGACAATATCCTGCCCTTCAGAGGGATAGTTCAGCCAAAAATCAACTTTCTGTCATTATTTATTTGCCCTCATGCCTCACGTGTTTTTCCTCCCATAAATGTTTATATATTATGAGTGTTTTAAAAGCTTTTCACATGGGTTTTTCTTTAGTTAAACTAACAGTTACTGATAATAATGTTAAACCAAAAGAAGCTTGCTTCAAGATGTCAAACTCGCCCCATAAGACTTTCCAGACATTTTATTTATTTAAATATTTTTAGGGAATTTTGTTGTAGTCTGTTCCTCAAAGCTATCGTTTTACCTTAGAAGACTTCAATCTAGAAGAGTTCAATGTTGCTTAATGACTTAATGTAAATGTATATGGCAAATACCTGCTTAAATTCTTAAAAATATAATTTGTCACCTACATTCACTATTTTATTATAAAATAATATAGCCTGATGGGTGAGTAAATAATGACAGAACGTATATATTCGGTCTTGTTAGAGAATTTAGTCTATCTTTACATTTGAGGATCTTGTTTATCATCAACATTGTCTCTGTGCTACTGTTTGTGCTCTATGTAATAGCAGGGTACAGATGATGGTGAGGATATTTTAGTGTGTGGCATTTGGTTTGGATAGGTACTGTAATTTGTGTGCAAACCATTCATTTTCAGAACAGCGTGATTATTTTCGAGAGGCACGTGACCTTTTGACTGTTGGTAGACAAAGAGCTTGCATGTGCATAAAAAGCTGTAAACCTCCGATCATTAAATTTTAGGAACAATTCATTACTCAAGACATTCAACAAGACATTACTCTTCTACAGTGTTGTGCCTGACGCTTTTACCCCGTTTATAACTTCAGCCCACTTCTATATTTTAAGCCAGTAGCATTGTTTGAGTCCAAACAGACTGAAACGAAGGCATTAAAAAATCGCCCCTTGTGAAGTACCAATTAAATCCTATTCATATGATTTCAATATGCATGTATATTCCAATTTGTTACATCACTGTTGGTCAGAAGCTTCATTAAAACCAAAAAGTTCAAGCTGAGCTTGAGCTATGCTAAAGTTGTCCTCCATTTGTTTTTCACAGAAGAGATTTGATTGACTTGAGAATGAGTAAACAAAGAAAGAATTTTTGGGAGAACTTTTCGTTTTTAATCCTTTTCCAACATTCCCAGTCAAACAAACTCCCGCTGTCGTCTTCTGAACGCCACCACCTGTTTATGACTCAGCAAAGATTCCTCCCTTCAGTCATAGTTGTCGTAGTCTGATGTGTGATTCATGGGGAAATCCTAAACTCTTTTAGCACGCTCCCTCCCTCTCTCGCCTCCATGCTGTGAATTTAATTGGGGAAAGAGGCACATAAAAACAATAAGTGGTAATTATGCCGCCAAATAAACAGTGGATTGATTCAGACATCTGATACTCTTGGCTCACTCTCTCAGCAAACGCTCGTATTCTGGCCGGGTGATTGACTGTGACGGTTGACTGCAGCATGTGGGCTTGCATGTCATCATAACTGTAGAAAAATTACATGCTATCTTTCAGGGACACATAGGAGTTTTGCTTCCTCTAAAGTGGTCTAAGAGGAAACTCTTTAGCAGACAGAAAAATGATTGCATAATTGAGACCTCTTCCTTTCTGCCTTTTTTCCTCTTCCTTTTCTTTGAAGTAAGAGAGCAAGACAAACCACAACTGCTGTTTATCTTTGTGAAGTTTGAAGGTTGGTGTTTCTTTCAAATAATAAGGCAAATACGTTGAGGTGTCCACCTGTGCCAGGCAAATAATGTTAAGGCCGTGTTGGGTGTGGGTGCTGCGCAATTATTAAAGATGGATTTGTGTCTTTGTGTGTTGACTCTAAAGTTCAGCGAGCTCAAACTGCCCTAACATTTGACTCGGTCTCCCTGCAGTGTTCTCATTATTATTTAATATTCGCTCTGATATCAAAAGGGCTGATAGGCCACACAGGGAAATGAAGCCCATCAACTCCTGCTTTAGTAAAGAGGCGGTGGCCACACACCTTCATCTCCCCGAGCCTTTTTAAATGCTAACACTCTGTTTTATGAAGTGACACCAAATACACGCTCGGTTAAAGGGCCCTTTGAACTAAAAGCCTCCTGGCATCCGTGCAAGAAAATGGCTTTAATCTCAGTTCGGCTATCGCATCAAAATCTTCAGTTAATTGCTTCTTAGTGGCTTTGAAAATCTTTCGATTGTAAAGTAGCAGCTCTTCGCTCAGCGCCCAGGGAGCTGAAAGGGTCTCGATGACATGAGGAAAAACTTCCTTTTTCGCCTGACCGCAAACGTTCTGCATTAGCTTTGCAGTTCTCGTCTTGAGCCTCTCTAAAATCCTCATGGAGAGAGTGGCGCCGGTCCCGTTGGGTATTCGAGGAGGATGGATGAGAGTGAGTCACGTGTGGGTGACACCGCAGTCTCATCCACAAGTAGCTCGACTGCAGGCCTGGCAGATTCTCTTCTTGCTTTCCACAGTGTTCATGCCACCTCCATGACCAATATGCCCATCACACATTTCAGAGCTATTTTGTTTTACATGCAATCTGTGTTTGGCCATAAGCTGCTTATAGGATTTTGGACATCTGATATATGTAGGCAGAATTTTTAAATGGAGCCATATATCTCTCATAATATTTGAATTATGGGTAGTTCCCATTACGTACAGAAGAAAAACACAGATTTTTTTTTTTAATAATATTTAATATTTGCTTGACCACAAAGAACATTTTTATTTTATTTTATTTTATTTTCCTGTAGTATGACTTCACTAATTAAAAATTGGGTAATTCAGAAATGTGTTAATCAACAATGTAGATATTAATAAAATTTTAATATATGTTTATCTTTCTCGTTGTGTCAATTTAAAAATTTTATGACAAATTCTGTAAAGTTAATATATTTTTTTTCACCAATAATTGAGTCTTGGGGAGCTAAAAAATCCATTTCTGAATGAATGATCTCTTGTGGATTGTTGAAGATTTTGCTAATCAAGACCCCAACAGGAAGTCAATTAGACAAGGTTTGTGAGTTGGGAAAACTGAGTTTACCTCCTCCTATTATTCAGATTTGTGTTAATGTGGAACCATTTATGCTCATGTTTACTTTAGTCCTGTGGTGTGATGCCTTCACATAATAGAGATATTTTCAACATTTAATAAGCATAAAACCAATATTTGCATATTTGTATGGATTCATGCATGTGGGATTCAAGTTATGACTGAGAATATCTTTAAAATGAAATGCAACTTCAAAAAGCTAATTAAATAATATAATAAATAATAATGTAATTTAATATAATAAATAATATAATTTTAATATACAGTGAATATATAATATAATATTATATTTATTTTATTTTTTATATATATATATAATATAATATAATAATATTTTAAGCTCTTTATTAGTAATTTCTTTATGACTTGTTCTTGATTACCAATATTTTGCGTTAGTGTTGTTTGGTGATTTGAAAGTAATTGTTGCTCTGGAGATTGTGATCAAAGATCCTTCCTCTTATATTTTAGTTGCGGTGGATGTGTAATGTACCAGCAAAGTTCCCTCATGGTGGGCTCATAACCTTTCCCAGGGGATGCTGAACATGTGCTGTGAAATGTTACAGTATGCTGATAAGAGGCTGTGAAACTGCAGCTGAAGTGCTTGGGGATTGTAAAGTTGGCATTTAAAAAGTCATGATAGCACGAACTGCTTGGTTGGAGGAAGAAGGTGACCGTTCTTGGTACTGAATAATATATATCCAGTGTGGAAATTCAGTCAGTGGCTTTTTTTTTTTTTTGATGTTGCTTGAGAAAAATGGATGCGAACACACAAATAAACGCCCTTCAAAAGGAGGAAGGATCTGTTGGACGACAGCAAATGAACTTTGAATTGTGAGATTTACCAATGCCAAAAAAACAATGCTTTCTCAGTGGTAGTTTGGTTGTCCCCCCCACCTCCTCCTCCTTGAATGGCCAGTCACTTACGTCATGTGAACACGAAGTGTGTGTTGGTTGAGTTGAGCTGTGGCTCATCTGAGTAAACAGGGGAGTGCTGGAGCTGGTGCACTTATCTAAAGAGCAGCTAAATGTGCTTGCTTCTTTAGACAGGCTGGAGTCTATTCAACTTGATTAGATGCAGCTCCGCTGTGTCCAGAAATTCTTTCCTGATAAAGACAGAATGTGGGGCATTTTTCAAGCTCACTTGATTCCTCCTGGATCTATTATAAACTTTGCTCTCTTGCCAAAAACAGGAGCTTTAAATGAAGTATCAGCAGACTCCTTCATCTTAAAATCCCTGTTAAAAGGCCTGAAATTCCTGCAGTCAGCAGTGTGTGCATGTCTGTCTAATGGAAATATGAAAAGGAGGTTGGTATTTTTACACACAAACCCCATATCGGTGTTTCTTAGGTATATTTTTGCCTTTTTTTTTTTTTATCACGGGTTTTTTGTTTTTATCACGGGTTGAGGTGAACATCTTGTGGTGGTAGGCCTACATGATTTAACAAGGTGACACAATGGCTAAAAATTTTTATTTATTTATTTGATTATTTATTTGTCCTTTTTTATGTTTTCGTAAATTCATGTGAGATTTTATTTTGTTTGTTTTTGTTCATGCGTCTGTTTACGGAGTACTTCATTATCAGTTTGTTTTTTATAAATTTGTTTACTCAGTAGTTCACTCATTATTTGCATGTTTTTGTTTATTCATTTGTTTACTATCTTCATTATTAGTTAGTTTTATTTGTTCATTCAATTGTTTACCCTGTAGTTCAGTCATTATTGTTAGTTTGTTTGATGTTATTCATTCATTTGTTTTTTTTAATTCATTTAATTTATTAGGTCTTTCATGTTTCTTCCCCCCCCGTTTGTTTGGTTTTTATTAGTGTTCATTAATTTCCTTGTTTGTTTATTTAGTTAGTTAATTTTTATTACAAAATTCATACCAAATTCAGTATCAATTTCAATAGTGGAGATCACATTGACTTTCTTTTTTCTTTCTTTCTTTCTTTCTTTTATTATTATTATTATTATTATTATTATTATTATTATTATTATTATTAATAGGGACTGAAATTAAATTATATAAATTAAATTTATTATTAAATAATTTAAATTAATACATTCTTCCCAAATCTATATGTGTGTTTTTGTTTGTTTGTACACTGTAGGGTAGTCCAGTAGTCTGATTGCACCCTGAAAATCTAAGATTCACAATTTAACTTAAAGCGATAAGCACAAATTAAAGTAATATTTTATTTGTTTTATTTTATACTTTAAGGGCTTGCTGGAAAAATCTGCTGCTGGTTTTTTCCTTTGGAAAATGTTAAATTACTTCATTTGAGGCTGTTTGTTTGGACATATTGCAACCACCACAAGTTAATATGTTTTCATTACGCTCAGAGGCACAGAGGGTCCCAGTAGAATTACCTCAGTAGACATGTATCCACCGCTGGGCTTCCAGGCCTTTGTTTGTAATATCAGTAAGAGCTCCCTTTACACTCTGTCCAGAAGATCTCCCATTCATTGGTCGACAGTCGGATGGAGTGCTATAAATGAAACCTATTTGTTTTGCAGGTGTACTGATTCACACTGCATTCATTGCTGCAATAAAAGGCTCCCACGACTGTACTATGCCGTTATATGATTAGAGCATCACAGTGACACTGAGAACAAAGGAACATTTTCATCCTCTCTGAGACCGTTATTGACCATCCTCATGTTACAGCAAGTTTAATGAGATTAGTTTGATGCAATAGCTGAAAACGGGATCCATTGGCGGCCTTTCAGTCCACAGGTGATTCGGGTGAAGATCAAGTGTCTAGAGTGAGCTTGCTTTTACGGTGCATCTCTTGCTGCTGAGGAGTTAGGGCTTTTGTCCCAAGGGTCCCATCTTCACCATCCAGTTCCGGCCTATACAGAAGAGGCTCTTTATCGACTGAATGGTTTACATGGAGTGGCCACATGCACTTTCAAGCCAGGGACTGATGGAGGAAGCCAAGCAGTTATGAGCAAAAAGTATTTAAACCATGCATGTAATTGCTAAGGCATATATTGACACACCCTGTGACCGGTTTGATGGACTGGAGAGAGCCAGAGACTCACTCAATATGCATCCATGTTTTTATACTCGAAAGCCACAGGCGTATTGGAGATGAGCATATTTGTCCATAAAACATTTAGCTTGTGGTGTGGTATAATGATATTAACCTCAAAACCATTTTTTATTTTCATTCCTGGGCTGCACCGCTCTGTCTCTGTCGGAGCACTTTGCTTTTCATGGAAGTGTCTTTTGCCTCTTGAGGTTGTTGAATTGTGCTATTTGTGGCCTAGAATGTCTTTCCATCACTGCCGTAACGTTGATAATTAAGACAGATAATTTTACTGAAGGACCATATATGGTGTTTTCTAAGAACAAGATGGTAGGATGCAGGCTTCATAAACTGAGGAAATCATTACTAAAGGACATAAACAGAGTTGCAGCAAAGGACCATATTTGACTCTCTTTCGAGTATTATTTGACTCTCTCTTTTTTCTTTTTTTTTAATCTCTTTCTTTTTCTTCTATTGGCCTGGGTATATAGATATTTATTAGATATTTATGATAACAATAGATCAGTGGTTGACTTTTATTTTGAGTAAAGATCTAGTTGGCTGGATTTCAATCTCATGATGGGGTCTACCATCTCATGATTCGTCCAAATATGGAAATGAGCAATGTGTTTATGTATCCAGTGGGCTGTGCAGACTGTTTAGACACAGGGAATATCCAGAAACATCTAGTAAGAGTGCAAGCAAGACTCCTACTGGTTTGCTGTTTTGTTTGGGTTTTTTTATTTAAATAAAGACTAATCCTGGGTTTGTCATTTGTTTAGGCCTGCTGCTGATGCAGAACTCATGCAAATGATAAATGCGTCAGCACTCAGGTTGATGTTTTTGGAAGGCTAAGGGGGAGCGGGGCTGTTTTCCCTCTGGTATGTGAGATGTTTATATTGTGCGCACACCTGCATCGTTTGTCCTCTGACGCTGCCTACAGCTGCTGTTGGCTCCCATTTCCCCCTACTTTTAATGCCATCAGCAAATAAAAGATTTGTTTTAGTCAGATGGGCCACATGGAAATTGCATCAAATTACCTTTAGTAAGCCATAGTGTAACTTTATTGTAATGAAATTTGGGAGAGTAAATGGAAAGTAACCGAACACTGGACATTTGAGCCAAGCAAAGCAACAGCCCCCTGTTGCCTCAGATAAACTCACTAAATATAGAAACTTTTACTTCAGGATTCCCAGGCTACTGCACTTTATATTGGCCACTTAAAAGCAGAGCAATGAAAAGAGATTGTAAAGCATACTTTAAAAATTGTTTTGCAATGTTATATTAATATATATGGATTACTGTACACAGTAAGAACAAAAGTTGTAGGTTGTTTTTAGGCACTCACTGAGGATTAAAAAAAACAAAACAGAATAAATAGCAATATTGTACAATATTAATAGTCTAAAATAACTAGATTGCAAAAAAAATGTTTTTTTATTTCTGCATCATTACTCCAGACTTCAGTGTCACATGATCTAATATTCTGATTTGCTGCTCGAGAAACATTTCTTATTATTATGCCTGTCGAAAAAAGGCATTAACTTGGGATGTTAAGTGTTTTGGAGTTATTGCGAAAGTAAGACATTATTATGTTTACTTCAATATAGCGCAGCTTGTGTTTTAAGGGAAGAGAGTCTCTTTAAAAGCATTGTGCACTTTGTGTGACTCTTTCTTCAGTTTACCTGTTCTCTGGGAAGTTGAGATCTCTGCCGGCCACTGTTCCAAAAATCTTTATCATCTGCTGTGACCCGAGCCAGACCTTTTGCTGACTTGGGTCACTGCAATACAAAAAAACGTCTCTTCCTTTATTACCTAGAATATTGGAGTGCTAGTAATTAGATTCTGCAGAAACGGGTTGATATTTGGAGAACACATCAGCAAAGTTTGTATAAAGGTGAAATTGGCTCACACTTCTCAAGGTCCTGGCTGACAATGAGGTTGGGCATATCAGGTAACTGACATGCTGGTGCTGGCAGACTTTATGTGTAATGACTCAGCCTGATAAAACACACAGTGGCTGGTGTTGAATGTGTGCAGGCTGTGATATGATAGCAAACAGCTGAGGAAAACACTGCAGATCCTCTTTAGTATGATGCTAAATAATGTACACCAATGCAATGTGGAGCTTCCTTGAACGTTGCAGAGTGCCTCAGGTTTTTTTTTTTTTTTAATAAATTTTAGAGCGCATCAGAATACTGCTGCATAGCTTTTGGAAAAACCTGAAATTGCAATTTTTTTGAATTTTTTAAAAGATGTCTTTTTCTTATCAGCTTGAAAAGGAAAACATTCCAAGATTTTTTTCCATATAGTGGACTTCACTGAAACTGCAGTTTGGACCTTTGACCTCTCGTCTCTATTGAAGCTTCAAAGGGCTCTTCAGGATCCCAGCATGGAATAAAGGTCTTACTTAGTGAAATGATATGCTGTTTAACCACAATTGATCATCTTGCACTACATTTCACACTTATATTTATTGATTTAGCAGACACTTTTATTCAAAGCTAAAAAAAAAAAAAAACATACTTCAACTACAAATGCTAATCTTACTTTATCTGACTTCACCCATTATGTTGGTAAGGTCACACATGACTTATACAGAAGTATTAACCCAGTGTTTACACAGTGAACATGCAAATACTAAATCAAACGCCCTTTCCAAACAAGGTTTAAAAACAATTTATTGAAGTTGAGAAAATCAGATGTAGATCAACACTACTTCTGCCTACATCATACGTGGCCAATATGACTACGCAATGCATGAAGTCATGAACGTGCATCGCAGTGCTAGTGCAAGAACATGTCAGATACATAATTCCTTGGCTGCAATTATGTAGAGCCCTTTGAATCTTCAACCTGTTGACCACCATTAAGTCCACTATATGGAGAAAAATCCTGTCATGTTTTCCTCAAAAACCTTCATTTCTTTTCAACTGAAAAAATAAAAACATGAACATATTGGATGACATGAAGTTGAACCACCATGCAATCTAATTCTAAATTAAAATGATTTTTCCATGTCCATCAAACCTTTAAAAAAGTACCGGAACATTCAAATCTGCGCTGGCATACAGTTAGTGTAGCATGTTTAGGTAATAAACAGCTTCACAAACAGTCTGAAATACTGGGATGTAGGTTTATAGTTCGGAGGTAAACATTGATGTCTATGGCAGTGATCAAATTAGAGCAATAGTTTAAAATTTAAAGTTACTGATGCTTCAAATAAAGTTTGTTTCGATTGCATTGTTTTGACACTAGGTGGAGACAGGTGGCCGAGACTCAATTTTATTGTTGACACATAATATGTCGAGGCCACAAGACATTAATTTGAGGGAACATTATATTAACCCATGGGAACATATGTGGTGGCTACGAGATTTTTTTGGATGTAACGGAATCTTCATGTCATGACCATGTAAATGTCTTTGTAGGCAATTAAACTGCACAAAGAAAAACAAAGAATGACTTGCATTGTAAAGCATTTTATTATACTTTTTTTTTTTTTTTTTTTTAAGGAGTCATACAAAGCCAGATTTTATCCTCATGTTACCCTGTCAAAAACAGCTCTTTTAAAATCACTCTGTTCTGTGTACTTCCTTTTTAAATCTTCATGATCTCCACTGACTCCGCCCCTCTGTTCCAAAGCGCTCTCGGAGGATCTTTTATTAGCCATATTTATAGTGAAACTTGCTAATTAGCACATAATTAGCAAAGGCGATTTGCAAAGGTTCATTAAAAGACATTTACTGCTTCTGTAGGTGAGACTGGATCATGAATGATTCTCGCGAACATAAACACATTTCGGTTGATCAAGGGCATGTTTCCCTTCAGAACCAAACGTAACATTAATCTTCTGTGTCTTCAATCACTCAGATGTCAGGGTAAATGACTACTGCTATGTTCATTACTACATTCAACAACAAAACACCTCAATCTCTTAGGAGTCATGCTAGTCTCTGTGTCTCGGTCTGATGAAGGCTCACTCGGGCCGGGTCTGAGCTAAGACACCAGAGGTGTTTCTCAATGTCAAGAATACGTCCTTGGCAGGACTGGTCCTTCCAAGTCACTTCCTTCAGAGGCTAGGCGAGGCTCCTCGTAAGCATTCGGAGAACACGTAAATGGAACAGGCAAGCAAGTGCACATTACTGCGTCATTACGTCAGTGAAAAGGTCCGTTTTCGGCGCTGAAAGATGGAAGTGCAAACATTACTAAAGAAATCCCGGTGAGGGCTAATAATTGTGAAATGACAGGTCCGGTTCAGTTAGCTATCAATAAAGTAATTTCTAGAATTTATAATATCAATACTGTAGTAATCTGCACTTTTTATACAAAAATGTTTTTTAAGTAATTTGTAATTTGTAAATTATACTTGCATATGAAAGCATATTGCCCCGTTGGCGCTCCGACTCCATTAATGCCTGACATTTAGAATTTTTTGAGCAAGATAGCAAAGCTGCGCGCATAGGATTGTGGGTGATTTAAGAGCGCGAAGGCTACACTTATGCATCC
>JAUCMT010000054.1:12864615-12877476 GCA_032357475.1 Enteromius thamalakanensis
GTGTGCTCTTCCGATTATATATGTATGTATGTATATATATGTATGTATGTATATATATGTATGTATATATATATATGTATGTGTATGTATGTGTGTATATATATGTATGTGTATATGTGTATATATGTATATGTGTATATATATGTAAATATAAACAAACACACATGTTTAAGAAAAATTTTATATTTATATATTAACTATATTTATATAGTAAATAACTATATTTGTATATGTATATGTGTATATATGTTTGTGTATGTGTATATATATATGCATGTGTATATATGTGTGTGTGTGTGTTTGTGTGTGTGTATATATATATCTCTAATATATGCATGTGCGTGTATTTATATATGCATAACAAATATAATCAGTACATACATTTGGATACAAACTGACTGCACTATTTTTAGGTCAGTACAATTATTGTTAAAATGTTTTCAGATACATTTATTCTGAACTTTTCAACACTGATGATATTAAAAAATATTGCTTGACCACCAACGCAAAAAATTTATGGAAGGATCATGTAACATTTTTGCATCACAGGATTAAATACAATTTTAAAACATTCAAATTATAGTTGTTATTTTAAATATTTGTTTAAAAAGTCATTAGGATATTATGGTGTATGGAGTAATACGAGTGTGTTACTTTACTTTCGTTATCGCCAGCACTGGTTAAAGTAGGGATTTCACGTTGACTTGGGGACACTTAGTGAGCAAGCAGCTAATGTGTTTTGGATACTCTCTCTGCGAGGTTTCCTCTCTCAGCATGACTCCTTCCTGAAAGCAGTTTGATGAGCTCCAAAAAGTGTGTAATCGATGGCTTTGAGTTTTTATCTCTTGTTTGCGTGCCAATAAGTCTTCATTTGCAAGCTTGCACTGATACTCAAAAGAAACTCTGAGTGTAAACAAGCATGAAAAGAATGACGAATGCATCTAGGGTTGGATGAATGCTTTTGGCTCCCTTATATAATTGGGCCATGAAATGAGTTCAGCGGCTGAATCTATTAACTTTAGCGTTGAAATAGAGCCCCTGAAGTAATAATTACTCCAATTCATCAGCCGGCGTGTTCTGTCATGGGCATTACTGAACTGAGAGATTCACAGGCTTTCTGTGTGTCAGGATTTTCCTTTTCAGAGCTCATTATATAGAGTTACTCAAAAGAGATTTTAGTCCAGCCGTTGCCTTGCGTTCTTTTCTAACATCTGAGATGTGTTTGTCGTCTTTTGTTTCTTTCAGGTGTAATGAGAGGGCAGTTTGTGAGCAGATGATGGAAGTTGAGACGTCATATTCAGAGTTCATAAACTGTGATCGTACAGGTCGCAGGAACGCAGTGCCAGACATTAAAGGAGAAGGAGCAGCGGTGGGGACCGGGGAACTAACCAAAGACATGGCTCAGATGGACCTGAAAGCTGCAGGTGTGTTTCACAGCTTCACTTCTTCTCGCAAGGCAGCAGCTGTATTGATATTCCCCCAACATTCTCTTCTCCTCCTCTACCCCTTCTTCTTATCTGTCTCCACCTCCTTTTTCTTCTCTTTTTGTCTCCTCCTCTTCTAATCTGTCCTGTCTCCTTTTCCTCATTCACATTATTCTCCCTTCCACTGATTTCTCCTAGTCTCTTCTTCTCCTACAAATTTTTCCTCTTCGACTCCTATCGCTAAACCTCATTCCTTTTTATTACTTTAAACTCTCTAAACCTTCTTCTTCTCCTCTCCCTACACCTCCTTCCCTTTTTTCTTCTCACCCTCTTCCTAAACCTAAATCTTATACTTCTTCTTCTCCTCCTCCTCCTCTTACTAAACTCACTTCTCATTCTCGTACTACTCTCCTCCTTTTTCTTCTTTTTGTTCTCCCCCTCTTGCTAAAATACTACTACTGCTATTACTACTACTACATCTTCCTCCTTCTCCTTTTTTCTCATCCTCCTCATTTTTCTTGTCCACCTTCTTTTTCTCCTCCTTTTTAAACGTCTGCATCCTCCACTTTCATCTTCTCCCTCTCCTCCTCTTTTTCTTTCACTTTCAACCACCCCTAAACCACCAACATCTCATTTTCTCCTCCTCCTCCTCCTTCATCTCAGGCTTCGTTTACACAGGAGCAGAATACGGTTGTCAATCCTGTATTTGAGTCCTTGATACAATTGCATTCACACACAGTTCCCAGTTTGAAGAAAGAACTCACGGGTAAATTGGACTCTTTTCAAAAAAAGAGATAAGACTTTCAGTTTTGCGGACGTCGCCATCTTTCATTTTACCTTGGTCACTGTCGCTATGGTTACTGGACTCCCGTTGCACGTTCATACAGACAGAATTCTAAACCCAACTGAAAGCTGCTGACACTTCAAGACTCGATTCGATTGGCAATCCCAAATAAAGGACTGACAACCTATTCTGCTACTGTGTGAAAGTAGCTTATTCAAGTTTGCCGTATTTTCTTTCTCCTCCTCTTCCTCTCTTCCTTCCCCCCCTCCTCTACCTTTAACTACTCCTGCTTTTTGTTTCTCACGACTATTAATTTGTGTTTTTGCACTAATGTTGCATGTCAAAGAATGTAAGAAGAAAACCTTGCTTTGTTCATGTAACGGAACAAAGCATTATGCAAGTATTGCATAATAAGAGTCGTGATTGTTCCTCTTTCTTTTATCTGTTTGATCATTTATACTTTTTTACACTGAAAAGATATGTCATGTAAACAAGTTAGATGAATAAGTGGGTATAATGCTATGAAAGCTAACCTCTAAAACTTTGCAAAAACACTGGACCTATGTAGTTATATTTCCTACAGTACTCTTTTGGTATTCTGATAGCAGTAAATTACTTTAATAATTTTGCACAGCTATCTGCTCTTTCATCACTTGAGCAGTACTTATGTTTTCTGACTGCCAGTGGTCTATCAGGTCATATTTATTATGCAACACTGCATCAGTTTGGCCCCTGTAATGACTTGCTTGTGAATACGGTAAGACTGCGATACAGGAACGCATTACAAGTGCCGTCTACAAAAGAGAACCAAAGACTTTCACTGGCCTTTCATTCACAACGTCCCATACTTTATCCAGGACACAGCTCTGTAAGGTCACAGTGTCCAAATTGAGCATGAATAGGTTTGGGGAGGTTGAATGGAGTCTGTCACCAATGACAAAGATTTATTATCTGTCCTCTCAACAATAACTGCTTCCTTGACCGTTTCCTATTCGTACTATATGGGAAATTTCAACTCTTTCCTACTGAAATAAGAGCAGCATCTGTCTCTGTTTGACCCAGTTTCCTTAGTTCACATTCTTGGCACCATTTTATCTCTGAAATAACCTGAGACTTTCCCATGACCACGAGGTCCCTGTTAAGAATGTTTAGCCGGAGTATATACTGGGCATGCAATGTTGTAGCAAAAACGCTTGTCATATCTGTGTCTTGTAGAGGGAGATGCTTCTGGTTCTCCAGCCCCTGAAGCAGAGGCATCTGGGAGCCAGGATAAACAGGGGACAGAGGGACCGTCATAAAGATGAAGAATGACCCAGAGGAGAGAGGAAAGCTGGGGAGTTCTCTCCTTTTCTCATCAAAATTCTCCTCATCTTTGCTCATCAGGCAGCAGTGAAGAGCTCCTCTCATAGACTGCCATTAAGGTGGACATCCACCCATTGCATGCTGTTGAGTGCCTAAGAGACAGATGGAGAAGACACTGCCTTTGCAAACACCACTAAATGGGACAAATCCGCCGAGGACTGTATTCATTCACAGCGCTGAGTGAGGGAAGTTTGTTTTTTCTAACAGAGGTCGAACAGAAGCACAGGCGTTTTGATATGTTTTTCATCCTAAACTTAAACTAAACAGTTCAATCTCGAGTTGAGTTACTGTTAAATCAAATACTCAGAGCTACTGTAAACTATAAAGTACCAAATATAGCCTTTTTGTTACAGCCTATGACATGGATGGCTCACTTTAAATTTTTTTTTTTTTTAAACAATGACCACTACAGTTGAAGGTGGTCTGATTATAGATCAGAATTCCCAAATATTGCCTGAGGTCAGAAAAGGTTTGTTTCTATACTTCATTATATACTGTAACACAAGTGTAACATAATTAACAATATTTATGTAGTATCTGAGTTACTGCTTTCTGATCCTGGCACTGTTTTGTGGTTTTTGTCAGACTCTCAGAAACACTCGTTGAAACACATTGCATTTATATTGTGACCTATAAATGTAAGTACCTCAAAATAAACCAGAATGATGTTATTGCTTTCAGTGTCTTTATTGATTTTTTGTTGTTTAAGTTGGGTTTGGATGTATTTGAAGGAAAAGTATAATTGCATTGGCTTTCAACTGCTCAAATAAATGTACAATCTTTACGTCATAATAATACTGTCCGAATATGTGAACTTTAATACCTACAAAATATGTGGCTTAGTAGTACGAAGATAATTTTTTATTAAAGTCCTCGGAGTTATTTATTTATTACTTCATTTAATAATTGAGACGCAAGATGGCGCCAGTTTTGTGTGATACGAGAGACTAATTTCAGACATTTAATGGCACTACTTTCAGTTAGGTTATGCGAAGCAGCGGATTGATATGAATGGTAAACAACAGAGAAAATTAGTTAACGTCAGGCTACACGATCAGCGCCACGATTTACCAATTAAAACGCCATTTAATTAATACATTTTTGTCATAAACAGGCGAAGAATCACACAACCATTCCGATGCAAAAGTATTTTTATTTATAGTTTACACAGTGACAAGCGCTTAGTCCCTTCCTTCCCACAGCATATATAGTCCGTATGTTTTCCTATGCAGTTTAAACCATACGACACAAAATGTAAAACCTGACAATTTTCACTAGGCCGATAAACCTAGTTATATGACGTTTTTTGTTAAATGCCCTCTTGTGTTAGAACAAAGCAAGGACAGAAATTAAAGGGGTTTTGCACAACATTTCATCATCAAATGTTAAATAATAACTATATATTTAATAAACGCGTACTCAAAGGTTCGTATACATTAGATGAGCACCAGATACAAGACGGTATTCTGGTTTAATGTTTTGTATTTATAATTGTTTTGCTATTTTAAATTTGTACAGCTGAGGTACTATATTTTATTCTCACAGCACCCTTCATGTTATATAGCTTAGCATGCTACATATAAAGATTTCTTGTATTTATTACATTATGGTCATATTGAGAAGAGTATAAAGTATAGTGACTTAAACTTGAGTAAATATGAAATAACAGCAAAATTTCACGTTTAGTCTATAGATATTATGATACTTGTAAAAATGGCAGTGTAGATTAAAGGCAACAGCATATGGTCAAAGCCAGTATGCTGTAACACTGGTTAATGAAATATAAATGACATAAATTATTTTATTGAACAGGATGTTAACTTCTAAAGCTGAAAGTTGGATGTTTCTTTGCATGTCTTTATTGTTTTTGAGTAAAAATTTCACTGAGAAATGTGTGTATGAGTTATCCAGTTTTCAAGGAATAAGGATCCACAATCATCTGTGAGAAGGCAAGTGTCCTGAAAGGCTCTGCTCGCTGCGAACTTGTTTAAAACAGTACTGAGCTCAAAAAACTGTTGTTTTCAGCATGCCATAGGCCTCACAGAGTTGTTTAACAAGCTGATCTTTCTCCTTCGCAGGAAGAAAGCAGGACTTAGCTGCATTTATATTCTGTGGAAACAGAAGCAGACAGGATTATTCAAGTCGCTTTTGCTATGACTGGAGTCCGTTATAGAGCTTGTTTTGGCAAAATGTCTCTCACCAGACTCTTGAAGTCGTCTTCAGTGAAATCCATGTATTTCTGCACCACAAGGTAGTCTGAGTTCAAGGTGGAGTCGAAGATGGTTGGGTCATCTGTATTTAAGGAGAAGTTCGCTTTGTCCTTTTTGAATCTGAAATGCACAACAAGACCTTTCAAACTTCAACTATACTATTCAACAAGTGGATCAAAACCTTACAACAAAATTCTCCTAAAAAGCGTTTGCTGATCTTTTTTTGATCAACTTGAAACCATAGGATGAGGGTGAATAAATCATGAAGGAACTTTCATTTTGGGGTTAACTGTCCCTTTAAGTGCAGTATCAAAAAAGTCCAATGTGAGTTCATGATGTGCTTCATGATAGACATTGAGGGGAAAAATGCACAGTAGCACATTATTTTATTCTTAACGAACAAATTAGATGGTGAAATGCAACACAAGTAAGACTTGACGTTTGCTAAAGCAGTGCTTAAACAGCTATTTGGCTAGCTGTTAACATTATTATCTACTAGCCTAACTGATGTTAATGGAAAAGTGGAATAACACCATTAAATCATTCACAGTAAGACCAGGGACATGCGTTAAAATGTAAACAGTAAAGTAAATAAACTCATTCTTACGTGATGAGAGGATGATTGGTATACTCTGGGTTACAGGCTCCTGTCAGTCTGCTAGAGACAGGACACATCTACAGAAACACAACACACAGTGACACTAAACATCGTGTAGATGAATAACCTGCTTTAAACATCTCTGTTAGTGAAATATATAAATATTAGCAAACTGAGAGACTGTCCAGTGACACGTTTATAAACCGATGTTTAAAACTGTCCACTAGAGGGCAGCATGAGGTTCCGTTTCAGGAAATTTTCTGTTTCTGTTTCATTTAAACAAATCATAAGCGTTTTATAAATCCAACACACCCTTTTCAGGCCACGGAGTACATATTTGAAACCATGAGCTCTTACATAAGAAACATATCAGTGTGCTCATCATGTATCCAATAAGGCCTGGTTATCTGAAAACCTTCTTTCAAAGATAATGTATGTAAAAACATGCAAGTTAGTTAAAAGTCATTCAAATGTCTTAGATAAGTTAAATTAGTAGCTTTATCGTCATTGTTTACAGATGCTACTTTGTTACTGACCCTGATATTAAGCTGTTACTGTATTTGAGCACTTTGACCTGTTATAAGATCTGTTGCAACATGCAGATATACATGATGCACTGTTAAGTCATCCACGATAATTGCATTTTTATCTGACTAATGATGTTAATGTATGTGGGTGTGTATCTCGAAGTGATTTCTGTAACTGTCAGGAAGCTGCTGTCCTGTTTTTACCTCAAAATGCATTTTTTGTTGGAGCAGTCGTTTATACAGGGCTTGATCTTCAAGCGTGTGGTATCCATGTCCAATGCGTTCTGCTTTCAGAACATCCACAGCCTGAGAAGGTAGAGAATAGTATGGAAAGAGTTGGCACATAGTTTCCAGTCCGAGTGCGTTTTCTTAAAGGAGTGACATTTTGAAAAATGAGCTCAGCGGTTGTGGTGCTTTCTAAAATATCTGCCTTTTATGATTTAGGACTTGGGAAGGAAATGTATTTCACAGACAGAATTTCCACACAGAATATTTCATTAAAAACAGACTCGGCAGTGTTACACAATTTGTATAGCAGATAGCGTATCGTTATGTTTGCATGACAAGCGCTTTTTGACTGGTTATAGTGTTCTTGCAGAATACATGATAACAAAAAAAGAGGAAACTTGTACCTCCTGCACGACACTGGCAGGGCCCACTTCTCCTGCATGCACTGTTCTGTGCACTTCACTTCTGACGGCTTCCTGTCAAAAACAAAATTGTGAACTATCAGCTAGAACACATCTGTAAAAAAACACCAAACACCAAGCATCTGCAGCATGAACTCCATTATGCTTGCCTCGTTACATAAAATATGGCAAACACTGTAAGATTCAGTTTAGGTCACAGTATGAAAGGGAACTTGTTTTGTTTCCGGAATATCTCAGCTGTGGCTCTTAGTACGCGAATGGTATAAACAGATGTCTCTATGTCTGTTATTGAAATTATAGATTGTACAAGAGTTTCCAAGTCAACAAAGTACAGTTAAATCTTTTAAAGTTTTAAATACCGGAACTTATCAAACTGTTTAACTGTGATGTACTTGTACATGTAAAGCACTTTAAATAGATAGATCATGGCCTTGACCAACCACTATTGGTAAGACACATGATTATCATGTATGCTCTGTCAACTTCTGCAATATCTGTTTCCTAGTAAAGATGATCCACAGAGAAAAATGCAGCCGGAGATGTTTTTCTGGTTAAACATGGCAAAAACATTTAGCAAACACAGCTCATACAGACTGTGTTTTGTTTCCTTACCTCAAATGCTCTCTTGTGTCCTGGGTATGACTCACAGTTCAGGGATTCATCTCCTGCTAGGTCTATTGCCACAACTCCATCTTTGCGGTACTTTTTACACAGCTCAACTACGTCCATAGACCAGTCTACAGCAAAAATAAGCAGTAGATTGTAATAGTCAATGATGTGAGTGTATTATCATTTCCTCATATATTATATGTTGCATATACGTACAACCCAATAATTACATGATATGGCCAGTTCCATTATTCTGTAATATGATTTAGAATATTATAGATTCTGTAGCTTTCTATATAAATCTATAGCTTTATAACATTCTGATATATGATAGTGTTTATATGATCATTTTATATGTTTGTGACCCTGGACCACAAAACCAGTCATAAGTCTCAATAGCTACAAATACATAGTAGTTTTCAATTATTAAAACATTGGGATATTACGTGAAGCCTATGTTTCATATAGATATTTTGTACATTTCCTACCTTAAATATATCAAAACTAAAATTTTTATTAGTAATATGCATTAAAAATTACTTCATTTGGACAACCTAAAAGTCTATTTTTGCATGCTCAGATTCCAGATTTTCAAATAGTAATAGTAATAAATATTGACCTAACAAACCATACATCAACGGAAAGCTTATTTATTCAGCTTTTAGACTATGTGATTCTATAATATCTTTATACATATAATATATTCCACCAATATAATTTATAAAATGTATCAAGTGTATCTAAAAGCTACAAAAATCATTGATGTGTTGAAAAATATTATATATGTTATGTGGCTTAGTTTTGTTTTGTTTTGTTTTTTATGAAAAAATTGAAACATTCTGATTGGATGATTGTTGACTCCTCACCATTTAACTGTTTTTAATCAAATAAAAGTGAGCAGAGGATACTTCAACAAAAAAATAAAAATAAATCAATCTTATAACCGCAAACTTTTGAACGACAATGTACAGTACGTGACAGATCTCTTCAGCTTCACGGGTTACACGAATAGAGTCTCTATTTACAAAACACATTACACATGATTCACTACAGCATTTCCAAACAGTCCATCTTCACTGAATTTAAGATGGGAACAAAAACAGTTTGGGAGGTTAGGCCAGTGATTAAACATGAACGCAGTTTTAATGAAGGATAATGGTGAGGCACTGCCTCTTAAACACACATGGGTGGTTGGAGCAGAGGTGAGAGTGTATTACTTGGCATGTGACGCAAGCAGCACAGAATGGACCTGACTTTGGTTTTGAAGGCCTTCTCTCCCTCTTTGAACCCCTGGTTCACCAGGTCCACCACGTCATCAGGAGTGATGTCTCCTCTGGGAGGAAGAGGGGAGGACAAGCAAGAACAAAGACAAGAACAGAACAGTGTTATTGTGCAAGAGAAAATGTACACCAGCATGATTGTTCTAACATCATAACAATAGACAATACATGCCATAAAGCAGCTTTCGATTAGAGCAAATATGGTCCACATACGGTTTTTGTTTCCAAGGAAGAGGATCAACTCCCTTGTTGGCCAGCAGATGAGGGCTGTATCTGGCTTCAACATAGATCACTCCCTCTTTGGCCTTTGTCTCTACAAACTCATAAGCTATTCTCTTGATGGCCTCTCTGTCCCCTCTGCAGATGAAACATGAAACAGATAAGATACCATGACCTACCCCTCATATCCCAGTAGACCTTCAAGAGTCTTAAGACACATGCACACACATATAAATACATAAGAATATGTGGGCATGTGTCTGTATGCAGTGTTTATTTGCAAAAAGATTTTTTTTTAAATTTGCAATAATAGCTATTTCTATGATGTTATGTTTTTGTGTGTTGTTAGCTGTCAGTTAGCTGTATTTTTATTATAATATATATTATTATTATTATTTATTATATTTTGCACCAATCAAAATAACTCAACTGCAGTTTGATTGAGATTAATTACCTGGGGCCTCATTTATAAAGACTTGCGTAGAAACCATCCTTGATTTTCTCTAAGAACCTTTCTGATTTGATCGTAAGAGTGATTCAGAGAAAACGAACGTACACACGAAATCCATGCATGCGCCAGTCATTCGGTTATAAATCACAAAAGATCGTGGAATTGTGTGCAGCTGAATGTTCTGTCTGTCGAAGCGCCCCTACTTAATTAATTAACATATAAAATGAGCTCATTCCTAAAGCAAAAACTCTGAGACAATGGCAAGAAAAAGGAGCGCAAGAAATCAAATTATAGTGAGGCTGAAATTGACGTTTTGTTGATGGAGCTACAGATGCGGGGAAAGGGGTTATTTGGAAGTTTGTCTGGTGTTATGATAATCGTACCATAATATGATTCAACTGTAGCCTATTGATTTGATTGTAATTCAGTAATTGATTAACATGAATATAAAACATTATTAAAAATAGGTTTAAAGTATTGGAAGGGTGATTATGCTTATATCAGCCAAATCGTAATCATCTGTCAGTGAAAGAGGCAAGATTGTCTTTTTTATCTGAAATTCCTTGGCCGTGCGTTTTACTATCTGCAATACCAGGCATTACCACAAGGAAATGGTCGTACGCCAAGCTGGAATCTGACGTGGAGATAAGTACTTTTCCACGTGAAAGACGTTTTTTTATAAATCTGAACTTTAATGTGGATTTGGTCGTACGCACACTTTAAGATCAAATCAGTGCGTAAGAAAGTTTTATAAATAAGGCCCCAGGTCATCTTATGACAAGATCTTTGAGAAGGTCTGGGGAGCTTCTGGTAAGCTGCGTCTTTCACTCTAAAATTAGATCTGTAGTTGCTTCTGTTTAATCCACAGTGTTAAAACGTTGTTTTTTTCTGCCAGGAGAATGTAATGTTTGTAGGTCAAGCATACAAGGTCTTCTGTAGCAGTTATTAAACATTGTTTATGTACATTATTATTACATCAATTATGCTTTTTTCATAGGTGGTTGGGCAGTTGTTATGTGCCCCTGTGCAGTGGTGTAACCCATTAAATTTAATTTAAGAGCAGAGAGTCCCAGAGACTACTGTATGCTGACATTTTGCTTAGCTGGAAGCACTTTCCAAACATAGGCATACAGTATATGATTTTGCAAGAGGACTGGCAACACATACTAACTTGAGGGAGCCTGAAAAATTGCCATTTAGTCCACATGAGGGGCGGCTGGCTCAAGCAACCACGGAGAATGTGCAGCTGGCTGGTGAGGGAAAGCTAAAAGTCAATTTAACTTGGCTCAAAACAAAGAAAACAGGTACAGACGTTAATCTGCCACCCAATCACCGGGTCATCTGACCACTACACTCTGTATAATATTTTCCATGAGAGGAATACAAAGGATACTAGAGATGCACTTCGGAGGATTGGACTTGTCCCAGAACTGGCTGGCTGGGTTAACAGCCAGTGTGCAGAACAATTATTTGCAGACATGAGGAAGAACAATTATTTTTTGAATACTCTCACACCCTCTCAGCACATCTTCATGATACGGAACATACTACACCACTACAACACAAAATGCAATATTAAAACTAAAGCCAGCATCCAGAAAGTAGTGGGCAAAGATGTTCAACTGCAGTTGGATCACAGCGGCCAGATAGTAATGGGTAAATGAAGGAAGCTATTTATTTTGTCAGTTGTTTAACATTGAGTGCTAATCTGTATTATCTTCTAACTGGTACTGTTGCGGTTTTGTTATCTTTGTTATCTTTGTTTACTATAGCAGAGGATAGAGTACAATCCAGTGAGTGACAGAAAACTAGGTCTAAGTAAAAAAGCAATAATACATTTTAATTTAACAGTATCTTTAACAGTAACAGTTCTTCTCTTCCTGTTTTCACATTAGGAGTTTAAATAATAATAAAAAAAAGTTACACTTATACACTTTTCCAACCTTCTTCTGCTACTGTATAAACAAGCTTTACCAAGACCATAAAAATTCACTTACAAATATGGATTTTCTCTGAAGACTGCCCTAGCCAATCTCACCTAGTTCAAAGTGTAACAACAAGCCAGACAGATGAACAAGCAGACAGGAGGATATGGGATGTTGAGTATCTCCCAGCACAACAGAATTTGGTAATTTATTCATATTGCAATGGTTGTCTTGAATATTTTTTTTGGGGATTACTGTTCATATTTGTATAAATTATATAACAATGTTTATTACATTTTATCAGATGGCTTATGTCTTGGATAGAGCCAAAGATCCAAGTGAGGATTTACTTTAGCTAAGCCCAGCCCAAACATTAAACAGAAGTGACTTTTGGTCTTTGGACTTTGATGAGTTAGAGGCAACGGTAAATGTCCATTCATAGGCATTATTTTGCTGTTAACAGGGTTGATATGAATGCAACTTTACTAATATTCATCCATTCTTTTTATCAGATTGCTAATCAATGCTTTCAGCAGCAGGGGTGCGTTTCCCGAACAACGATGTAACTCGCTGATAAACCACCATAGTACAATGCATTGTTTTGGAAACGAACTAGCTACACACGACACAGTCGAATCTCCGCCTTTTGAACCACGTTAATTCATCAACATAGGGCCATTGTTAAAGGAGAAGTTCACTTTCAAAAAAACTTTTGCTGATAATTTACTCACCACCATGTCATCCTATATGTCCATGTCTTTCTTTCTTCAGTCGAAAAGAAATTAATGTTTTTGACGAAAACATTCCAAGATTTTCCCCCAT
>JAUCMT010000054.1:12877576-12904526 GCA_032357475.1 Enteromius thamalakanensis
CTTTGATGTGGATTTGATCGTACGAACACTCTAAGATCAAATCAGTGCGTAAGAAAGTTTTATAAATGAGGCCCCAGTTCATATATTTACACACACGCCACACCAATATTTTTTTAGCTTGTACTTTTCTAAATGTTGTATTGCAACACTTCACTTTGAATTGCTTCTTTAAATAAACAAAGAACACTCCCAAAATAGAAAAAGAAAATAATTTATTAATGTGTGCAAGATTTCATTTTATCATGTAAAATTAGAAATGTTCATGAGAAACATATGCTTTTTTTGTTTGTATGTAGTTAAAGTGGTCCAAAGCATCAAACATCATCGACATCATTTCATTCTCAAACAGACTGAAGTAGTTTTATGATGTCATAAAATTATAGCATTCATGACAAAGATAGCACATGCTTCAGAGAGATGTTATGTGGATGATTGAATTAACTGAATGAACTAAACTTACACTCATAAAGTTTTCATTGCATAACCATGCACTTGTTCCAAGAACACTAACAACTTGAGCAAGATACCAAAAGCCATAATCGTTTTTACAAACGAGAACACTTATGCTATGATACCTGCTTTAAACAGCTTACTGGCACACTTTTTTTTTAAATTCCCTCTCTGAGGTCACATTATGCTTTAAAGTGCTTAAAAGGCTATTTAATTGCAGACACAAAGCATGTTTTTCCTGTTTTACCACATGACATGCATTGAGCCTGTCTACAGCCCTGGACAATAAAAAGCCTAGTGGGTGCCAAAAACAGCTAGCGAGTTCCCCATGTTGTTGTGGGGGAGGCGCACGTTGTAAACAAGGACCTTTTAAAGCTTCTGAGGACTAGAGGTACATTTTCAATGAAGCGTGTCAGCTGCCGGCCCACAAAACTACCGGCTGCACTGCTTTTCAGGTCTTCGTGTCAAAGCATCTATCTCTCACGTTTGTGAATCTGAGTGGAAACGTGTAGAAACGGCCTCATTATCTGACTCTAGTTTAGATTACTGTGTGCAAGGGCATCAGGAAAGCCTGTGCAGAGGTTATATGTCCGTTGCTATAGCGACACGTTGTGAAGGTGTGACATGAGCTGCATGTAAAGATGTCTGCAGGACATCAGAAAGGATATCATGCCCTTGAGGGTACCACGAGCGGTATTGTGAGGATCTCTTACTTATTAACCACTTCAGCAATGCTTCAGATTTGTGCTGGTAATTGAGTTAACATCACTAGAATTCAGTATTTGCTTCCACGTGGTGAAAGTTGCAAAACCATAGAGTGGCCTAGAATTCATAAGGAATCTAAAAAAAGAAATAGATCTAAAAATATGAAAAAAGGTACAAAAGCTGTGACTGGGCAGTATCTTTGCTAAATCTACACCTCATTTATCCCTATGGGGTACTTAAATGTATATACAGTATCAGTTCCTTAATTGTACATAATTAGTCCCTAAATGGTAGACGTTAGTATTAAATATATGAAAGGATATTGCACCAGTGACAACTTTTGTACTTTTTTAATCTAACATTGTGTCTACACTGGACAACAAATCCTGACAGAAAACTAGGTCTGTGTTCAATTTATGTCGTATTGACACAAGTTTCAAATAATTGTTACTTCGCTTTGTCGCATCCAGTGTAGATAGACTTTAGCTGTTGTGGCGTGGCTGTCGCGTTCGGTGTAGACACGGTGTAACTTATGTATAAGAAATCTATGAGATGGTGATTTAATATGAATTCCTACAATGTTATCTGAAAAACAAATGATTATCATAAAAACAATGAGCATATATCTAATTGTCGGTGGCAGATTGAATGAAAAATATCTCAAATTGGCAGTAAGTAGTCCTAAGAAACTGAAATGTAACTATTGAGGCTGCCAAATCCTAAGGAACTTAAAAAATGAAGGGAAAACATCATATTTTGTTTCTGCTCTCAGTGCATGCAGTTTAAATGATAAGGTTTCCATGCAATCTTCAAGGATATAAGCAACACAACTTATTTAGAGCCAGCAGATCTTTTCTCGGCACAACTACTTACGCAATGACATGCATGTAGTGATTGAACTTGCCAAGGAATTCTGTGAGTGTGGCCGGCTCATGCATCATGACCAGGTTTCTCATTTCATCCTTGGTGTCCGCAGGTAGAGTGATTCCCCGCCGCCTGAGACACAGTTACACCAGAGGTCAGGAGTTAGAGTTTGAACGTTTTAATGGAAAGACCACAGAATTGCCTAGAATAAAATCACAATGTCTGTTTACCCAAGAACACATCTCAGCCAAAAAACAGACCACAGCTTTATATAGCTTTATCTATAAAATGATTTTAAGTAGTCCTTAAACCTGCGAAGGGGAAATTAGCAGTTATAATATAATTACTAATTATAAATAAATCATATTTTGGAGTAAATAACATTTTCCAGTTTTAGTGAACCTTTAAGGAGCTTCTCACTAGGAAAGACATTTCAATGAATGGTTTTCAGGGTATTTATCACAGTATGTCATTGTAATGCGTCACTTACTTTGCTGTTTCTACAATGGTCTTGATTCGGATAGCACCATCAAGATGCACGTGTAGTTCAATCTGCAAAAGATTAACGAACAGGAATAAAATACAGCGCCCACATTTTCACGCAGAAGCACATCCATCAAAACTTTGAGCTCAGGTATCAGTCTGTCGTATTCGTAGTCTTCTTCCCGCGCAGCTGTGAAACGCTCCTCGTGAAGTGCATCTAGAATGTGGAACGCACAACTGGGTGAAATAAGTTCAGTGGAAGGGCCGGAGATGCCAGAGTTGTCCTGACAGATGACCAAATTAAATTGTGACAACCACTTTACCAGCAGCTATGAAACAAACAGCAAGAAGGATAGAGCTGAACCATGAAGAGAAACCAATTATGTCTTGTCAGCTACTCTCATAGCGTAAAGCTTACCACTGAAATGAAAAAAAAACGCAGGACAAGATCCTAGCTGATTCAGTATTTTTCCGCATTTGACTGAAAGTCACGATTCAGTTTGGTTTTTATGTCATTGCACACTTCTGAAGTTCATGAAAGTTTGAGCTTTAATTATAAGCAAGAAGAGCATGATTACACAAGCAATGAGGCTTTAAAAGCAGACTGCATTTAGATGTTTTCTTGTGAAGATAACAAACTTATTAGTATTAGGCTTTACTGATGTATTTTATATCATAGAATAAAATATGAAAATATATTGAGCTTGTGCAAGCTTTAACCATTTAAAAAACCACAAAGTTCACAAAGAAATGACTTGTTTTCAGGTTTTATCTCAGCAGCACCCTATTTAAGAATGCTAACTTCTCTTCGTAATACAATAAGTGTGAGCATGCAAAAATGATATCTATATCTCATCATCAGCAGATCAAGAGAAGAAAAGGGAACGCGTGCAGGCAAACAGCTTTGCCACATCTTTGACTGAACTGCTTTTCACAACAACCTAAGTAATGGCTGCATTATATTTCCACAGAAGATAAAGACACATTCAAACAGAACACACCATCACAAGTATGATAGGAACCAGATACTGAGGAAGTCAACACTGATTAAGCAGTGTGATCTCCAGGGGCCAGTCGGACACGAGAAAGGACACTGTCTATTAAGTCCCTTCCCCCACCCCCAGAGGAAAACGTTGTGTGCAAGCAGCCTTTTATATCAAATGATATCAATGCCTTCAGCTCAGTTCAATGGTGGAAATGCTCACTCTTTGTAAAGGCTTTACTTGAGGCGCCTGGTAAATCTACGTAATCGCTAGGCAAACTGGGGTTGCAGGACAAAAAAACTATTCTTTACATTCTTTTGCAACACAAAAACCAAATGTGAAGTCCTAACTCATAATAAAACGCTGGCTAAAGTGAGGGTTGGGTGTCTAGTAGCATTAAAACAGACATCTGCTTTGTAAACCATTTTATATCAAACATATTTGATTCATTAAATCCAGAATTATTTCAGGATTACTAAGCCATTTTTGTTACAACATCATGTCTTTGGCAGAACTAAACAAGGATGATGTCACCTCTAGTGCTTTCGATTCATTGGTCTTTGGCTCTCAGTTTCTCGGATCAGGTTAACAGAGGCCCAATGAGACTATTTTCTTCAAGCACGCTCTGCATGGGTCTTCTTGCAGTCCGTTAAATTACTGAAATAAACAACTCGCTGAATATAAAAGTTTCCACAATTATGCATTTATGCTGTAAAAGCATTATAAGCAATACTTCTGCATACCTTTTTCCCTGCCATTATTTAAGCCATGTGTGCTCAAATTTCAAAATGAAGACATTCCAGTGGAAAAATGGTCTTGTCCGTACAAGTCTAAGCTGTCACCTTCTTCATACTTCAATAGGTTCAAATGTGCATCGCAGACGACTACTGTAGTTGGTCTAATATTAGTGTCACTGGGTGGGGTTGAATATGCATGGACTGTTGCTTAAATATTTATAAGGCTGACTTGCTTGCAACTGCTCACATTATGGACTCAGATGGTTCTTAAAAGCTGCAGAAGTTTGTTATGAAAATACTGTCCTGTTGTTAAAGGTGTGTTTTTGTGTATATACACGAGTGATTGTTGTGCTTGCATTACAACTGAAGGCATATCCTATAAAATGTCAATTGATGTTCTGAAGAAAACAACTCAATTGTCAGTTGGCGATTGATAAAAAAAAAAAAAAGAGAGAGGCTTTTATGCATTTTTTCACTGTGAATAATCATGTAATCTTCAGGTGAGGAACAAAGTCCTGAGCTGCTGATAAAATATGGAACTTACTGCCTGTTAAGTGTCACTTAATCTGTTGAATTTCTGATATACAGGGTGGGCCATTTATGTGGATACACCTTAATAACCAACACAATGGGCAGCACATTGAACACATTTTATAAGTGGTCAGAAACTTGTAAATTACTCATGAAAGAATAAAGTTACATTAATACCAAGCACACAGTTGTTTTTCTTGTGAAATTCCCAATAAGTTTGATGTGTCACATGACCCTCTTCCGATTGAAAAAACTAAAGTTGGATCCGGAAAACAAAAATGGCCGACTTCAAAATGGCCACCATGGTAACCCCCCCCATTTCGAAAAGTGTCCCTCCTCACATATACTAATGTGCCACAAACAGGAAGTTAATATCACCAACCATTCCCGTTTTATTAAGGTGTATCCATATAAATAGCAAACCCTGTAGAACGTTTTATGAAGGGTGTGATTTAGATGAGGAATGGTAAACGCACTCCCTACAGTGACTGTAGCATTTTTTTTAAAGACACAGAATGTTATACTTTACCACGACGGCCTCTCACACTTTACTGCCGACAGTGGTGTAAATTTACATAAATATTTTATTTCCAATTATCAAAGAAACTTCATATAAACTGAAGTATAAGGCTTGCACACTATGTTCAGGGATGCTGGTATCAGTGTAATACAAGAGCAGTACAGGGCACACAATTTATCGACTCTCCCATATGTGTTATCGACACTTCCACAAATTATGTGCTTATCGACATGTTTCTGGTATCAGTTCTTCAGGCTGACTTCTGCTCGCTCATTCAATACAATAACTCCAAAGGGCAGATACAATGCTCTGTGTGTATCTCCCAGCAAGGCCAAGAAGTGTGAACATTATTCTGGAGGGTTCTCTCCCTTGCCATTAATTAGCATGTTCCTTTTGCAATTGCAAGATATTTTTGATGGTCTTTTTATGAATATCATACGTTTCAATAATTGTATGATTGTGTTAACCTCTCCTTATTAAACTTTAAACATTTTTTACACTGACATTACCTTCAGCATGATCTCTCCTCCTTCTTACCAAGCATCAGAAGTCTTAATTTTATAAATATCTACATTCATCATGACAGAGGTGACTATTTAATGTATGCTGATTATGCTGTATTATCAATTTATTAAAACAGCATTCAACCCCGAATGTATAGCCATTATGTGAAGAATAACGACAATAACAGTAATGACACTACTAACCTTAGGTTTATCAAATACTGGTTTTCCATTCTTTTCTGCCATTGTCTTCACTCGAAGTGTAAATCTGTCGTGATATCACTTGAACACGCGCTCTCCGGAACCTGTCAGCTCAAGAGGGGAACTTCGGCTTCCCCTATCGCGTTGCTATTATACTACTCTCCAACCCCGGCGCGGACAAAGAGCACGCCTTATGAACAGATAATTTCAGCGATGAACCCCGCCTCTACAACATTACCGTGCAATATGCCTAAACTGAACACGGCTGAACACAACGGAGTGACAACATTAACCGAGCAAAGTAAACTGAGAAGTTCCCCTTATCTACGCCACGCTAAGAGATTAAACCGGAATCCTATTAGAAGCTTTTTTGAAGCACAGTAATGCCACATGTACACTACTACCGACGCGACGCGACATTCTCGACCGCTGATGCTTGTCAACGCTGTCGGAAGCGTTCTTTTAACGTCGCGTCGCGTTTCAAAGAGATTTAGGCAGTGTTTCCTGATTTACGTTTTATTAATTAAAAGAGGTTGGGCTTATGGCGAGCTTATGTCAATTCGCCACCTACTAAGGAAGAGTCCGGACAGTATCACGACTTTAAGTTTCTATTGGGTAAACTAAGTTTTTAGAAGGGTCGTAGGTCGTGTAACTCATACTGAATGTTTAAATGCAACGTTACATAATCGTAAAAGCACGAGAAATGCTGATACAGTATCGTTGTGTTGTGTGATCGAATTGCTGTTTGATCCTCGTTGAGTTTACAAAACCGGTCCCAGCATTTGGAGTGAACATTGACAGGTGGAACTAAAGTAAACAGAAGAAAATCAGGAATGCTAAAAGCTGAAAATGTTTCCAGTTTCAGTCATATATATATATATATATATAAGAAATTGAATATTAAATTAATCATGACTGCAACAAACTGAACTAAGTAAAATGCTTTGATGGGGTTGCTAAGGTACCCAGGGTGGTTGCTAAGGTGTTGCTATGCGGTTGATAGGGTATCCAGGATGGTTGCTAGGGTGTTGCTGTGGGGTTGCTTGTTTATGAGGCTGGTTCTTAAATGGCATAATAACAGCATAGTCTTGAAATGATCAGCTCCGAACTGTATGGCTCTTACAGTAGTTGACCACTAGATGTCAGCATTACGTTATAATTGTATTCTTGTGTGTAGTGGAGATACTTGGGCAGCAGTGTCACCTTTATCCCTAAATATGCATAACGTGATTAGGAAATGATTAGTTGATAATAATGCTATTACGAAAAGCTGACACCTCCAGTATATAATGTTCCCAAAATGAAAGCGAAATACTAGCACATTCTCTGATTAAACTAAGAATGTTTTCCTGACATTTATCTTTGTTAAATATTTGAATGCACCACTGAGTATGTTTTGCCAGATGTTTGTACTTGAACAGAGCACATCATAAACCATGTACAAAATGACTTTCTGCATAACAGACAGGCAACACAAATGCATGCCTAAAGCATTACATTTTAACACAGTACTTTCTAAACCCCTGCTGTTAAAGCAGTTCCTAAACAACAACCTTTATTTAGCTTGGCATAATCCAGCAACTCTAACTCTGCGTGAAGCCACATGGGCCGTTTTCTGTTTCCCAACCAGCAAAAACATCCCATTAAATGTGTCATACATCAGTCTGCTGGAACAGTGCTTAAGAATGTGGTAGCAGCACTCTTTCTATAAATCCCTCAGTGTGCTCTATGCCATTAGGACATGGATAGAGATGTAAAGCTTTTGAGCAGATGTAAAAACAGTCTTTTTTCCGTTTGCCATTTATTTTTGACGTCTTGCATGACATCCCAGTATAACGCAATAAAGCACCATTGTTTGTTCATGCATCCTTTACGTCTTCTTGACACAACTCTATTTTAACACCCTAAACTGGAAAAAATACCCAAAGCTTCTTGTAGATAAAGAGCAGAATATCCTTTTTTAAAATATTGAGTCTGCTGGCCACATGTTAAGAAGTAGCTACTGCAGTGAATCTATCCCTTGTCCTGTATTTATTTGTTCTTGCTTATTTTAGTAATGGAAAAGGACTGTTGTTATTCTAGTGTTATTATGACTAAGGGGATATTTTTCAGTGTTAAAATCCAGTTTCCAGTAACCTGGTCAAATGAGTAATAGGGGCATTCCTTCTATTCGGTCCCCAAGACATAATGTTGTATGTTTTGTTTGAAAATGGATTAATACTTGTTTCTGAATGCTTATCTTATAAAGTCACTGCTGCTCTACAATCAAACACAATAAACATGTGCAAAAAAATTTATTCATTTAATTGTATTATTCTTATTTTAGTGCAAATAGGCTAAACTGCCCTGTCCCCAAGTAAGCTTACATAACTTCATCCACAAATATAAGTAATAAAAATTTAACAAATACATTTTTTAGTATTTTTCAGTATTGTTTTATATCCCTTTTTATATTATTCCTTAACAAAATAATATTTATAAATTTTTAATGCTTAAATTATTTAAAAGATTTGTGTCCCTGAAATGAACGTCCCCCTGTTAGCCTAATGAAAGTCTCTCTGAACACGGCCCTTGAATGTTTCTGTAATAACACGATTCTAAGGAAGTATAACTCTTTTTGTTGGCAAACTATCTACAAGAAGCTGCGTAGTTAACAATCTTGAATTTCTTTGTGTGTTTTATAGTTGTGCGCTACAACAGTGCTGTTGCTGATAAAAGACAGTAACACTACAGGGCTCGTCATGATGCAGACCCTGAAAAAAGGCAGATATTCCTCAATATAAAGACGGGGATGTGGAGAAAGGACAAAAGAAAGTGTTAGATCTCAGCTTTGTTGATTAACTGTAATAATAAGTGATCTTGAGTTTGTCAGTACAATGTATGTGTGTCTGTAGTGTGTGTGTGTACTGGTACTCTCTGCATTATGTGGTCCAAATGTCATCAAAAGTACAGTAAACTGATACTGTGAGGACATTTATTTGATTCCAATGAGGAAAACAGCTTATACTCATAGTGTTTTGAAAACTTGCAATAAACGTAACTTAGCGTTATGAAATCTAACAATTGTAGTTTTGTGTAAGAGGTAGGTTTAGTTATCGTGTTAGGGTAAGGATATAAAAAATACAATCTGTACAGCAGAAGAAGCATTATGCCTATGGCATGAAGATAGGAATATTACTGTGTGAGTGTGTGCATGTGTGTGTGTGAGAGAGAGAGCAAAATAATAATAATAATAATTTAAGCATTACACTGCATCATCATGTCACATCTGTAAACATAAAGAAGCTGTCAAGGCAAGTATAGGATATAATTAAACATCTCTCATTCGCCTGTAATGATTGAACCATAACTTAATTCTCACAGCAGCTCAGATTTGAAGAACCAGTTTACAGTTTTTAGGAAATGTAGGCTTACAATCGATGTTTAGTGCTTGCAACTCAGTGTCAGTTATCTATCATTTCCTCTGGTTTTGGGTATTACTCATGAGTAAGGTTGCAACAGACTGCAGCAAAACTTGCAGCTGTAAGAAAAAATATATAGGAAAATATGTAAAAAAAAAAAAAAAAAAGTTTGATTTATGTTCTGCATCAGTGATGTGCACCAGGACGTGATTTCACACCACTGTTCTGCAGAAAGCTTCATCTCTCATACTGTAAATTTCAATATGACTTCTGAAGTTTACATTGAAAGATTTCACAGATTCAGTTGAAATATTTTAATATTCCCTTCCAGGCGTTTGCAGGCCTCTTCCCATAAAGCTGTTACTGCATGCGCTTGTGTGTGTTGTCTGACATCTTTCCTGTGACTGTCAGATTTGCTTCCTCTCAAACGTCATTTCTTGACCCATTCTTAGAATAGTATTCTCATCAGAAACGAAAGGCTTTTTTGTTACGGCTCATGCAGTTTCACACATCCAGTTAGAATGCTTGGAACGCAGATATCATTTCCTCCCCTCAGAAACAGTTAGTTAGTTTCAGGTCCTCTTTTTTAGAGGGTGATTTATCTGTATTGCTGCACATCTGGGTTGCAGCTGCGATTAATGTGTAAGATGTCTGTTCAGATGAAAAGAAAAAGCAACCTGTAAGCTTTCACAATTTAATTTGCATGCAGCAATTTTGATTGCGAATAAAGCCAGACGCAATGATGTCAGTCAAGATAATATAAGAACCATCTGTACTGTACTGACGTCTTAATAATCTGTTACATGGCTGTAGTTTCGATTAGTCTTTTAACTGATTTTAGTGGTAGTGTTAACATATTATGCAAGAAAAATTATCCATTAATTCCAGCTAATATAAATATTTAGCTTATCGTCATATATTTATTAATTTTTTGACTAGCTCTGTAAAAAATGTTAGCAACATAGCCTAGATTATCCCTATTATTCAGAAGTTTTAGTTTGCAAGGTTTCAGTGTCAGGTTAGATTTAAGATCATATGAAAGGAAATGTAATATTGTCAAGGGATACAAAGAAAAAACATTTCCAGTTTTTAAAGATTAGCTATGACTCCAACTGATTAACTATGACACATATCGCAGGAGCCAAATTCTTTAAACCTCAGAGGCACACCAAACACTTTTTAACACAAGACAATAAGGAATTGTCTGGCAACGCCTAAGAAATGTTAGAATTATGTTCAGTTTGTCTGGTCAAGCATGTCAGTTCATCAAGTACTTCTTCTTTATTACAGGGTGTGTGGTAACTGAAGATCTAAGACAGGAAATTCGAAAGGTCCTAAACCGAAACCCTGAAGATCACATGTGCAGCACACAGGGATTAAGCAGCAAACACAAAGACAACCTATTTCCATTACCAAAATGAGGTACAGAACATTTCTTTAATGGAACCGATAACACCAGACCGAGAGAGTTTACCTGCTGGGGCTGATGTACATTCATTCTAGATTCGCCATCTGGCTGTCATTTAGTATGCAGGGTTTTACTCTGCAGTACCAAAAGAGGTGTTAAATGAAAGCAGTCATGCCCATGCCTGGTTTAGTGTATAAATCAGAGCCTGCATGTCCAGTATTCTGTATTTCTGTTAACTTAAGTCAGTTTCTTGGCACTCAGCAAGTGATGTTCAATGCTTGTATTTCACTTTAAGTGAAAACTTTTCCATGAGACATTATTGGACTAGTTTTTAACCACAACTGGCTGAATTTTAGACATGAAAGAAGGACCTTGTGTCCCACATCTGCTTTTCTTGCTCTGTTAATCTCTAAATATTTAAACAATATCTTTTTTGTGGATCATCCTTCCAGAACAAATTTACATAACATACCTGACACACTATAACATGTTTCCACTGGACTTTGATGAGTGTTTATTTAATATCATTTATAGGATAATATTTTGTTTACTTTCTCCTACACTCTCAAACTGAATTAAAAATCATTCAAGAATAAGACAATATTTTTAACTCTGAATGGCGTTATTGTGTTTTGCCTAAAGATATGCCCTTTATGGGGATGTTGTACATTCCAGACATTTGTGATTTTTGGAAAGGATGTCAAAATAAATGTAAGAGTGGCTGGACAGAAGTTTTAGACAGAATTAATATCCACTTCACTTTTGCTGTATCTGGCAGGCCACATGTGTTCCAGCTGAATTATCAAGAGCGGTGGTATTTGTAAAAGTGAATTTCCCGTCTAGGTCTATTTTTAAACCGTCATTCCCAGTGGGTCATCCTGCGTTTCAAAAGGATTGTTTTGTCTGAACACTTGATGTGAAAAATGCATAATGTCTTTTTGAGAAGCACATTTTTTCCAGTGCCACCCACAGTTTAAATGTAAGCAGGTTCTCTATTTTAAATGCTAAAACGATTTAAAGAAGAAGGTTCCAATCATTTTGTTCACTGAAACTTGTTACTGTTTGCATTAACTTTTAGACAAACTGTCAGTGTGAAGATTTTCAATGTCTCTTCCTACAAATTACATTATTGTAGTACTAGGTAGTAAAGTGACGATCTTTAAAAGTTATTCATTGAATCATTTACTCGACCAATTCATTTAAATTAAACAGAGTCTGCATCCAAAATCATACACTTCCCTACTATTTACCACAAAACCAGTCATAAGGTAAAATTTTACAAAACTGAGATGTATACATCATATGAAACCTCTCATATGAAATAAGCTTTCTATTGAAACATGGTTTGTTAGGATAGGACAATATTTGGCAGAGATACCTCTATTTGAAAATCTGGAGTCGGAGGGTGCAAAAAAATCTAAATACTGTGCAAATCACCTTTAAAGTTGTCCAAATGAATATCTTATTAATGCAATTTAATCAAAAATGACATTTTGATATGTTTACAGTAGGAATTTTACAAAAAATCTACATGGAACATGATCTTTACTTAATTTCCTAATGATTTTTGGCATATAAAAAAATCTATAATTTTGACCCATTTAATATATTTTTGGATATTGCTACAAATAAACCCCAGCGACTTAAGACTGGTTTTGTGGTCCAGGGTCACATTTAACGTATGCAAAAATAATAGTATGACTGAATTACAGTATTCATAAGATAGTAGCAGAAAAGTAAGTTAATTATTTTAGCTGAGTTGTCGTTATTAGAGAGTTATTGAATTATTTACTTAACCAATTTATTCAGAACTACGATACAATCAGGAGCACCATGCAGTGTGTGTATCTTAGAGATTCTATTTAATTGTGTTTTTAATTAAATTTAAACAAATCTCAATGCTCTATCAAAAATACACAATCTAAGATATATGATATAAACTTTTTTCTTTAATGAACTGTTGTGCAACATTATACTCCAGAGTCCCAACCTTGCTTATCAGTCTCTTTTATTATTCAAATATATTTGATGTAGTAATTCAATAAACAACAGCTATTAGACTTTAGACGTAAACAGTAAACTTGGATGTGGTCAAGAGCAAGCCTTAATATGCGTCTTCTCTTCCAAAAGTCCATGTTTCACCTCTTCACGCCAGAGCAAGACGAGCAGAGGGAGAAAATAATTCCTGGTTGTGGAAATGGGCAACGGAGATGTGGAATTTGAAACATTTCTGATCCAGGTCCAGCCACTGTTTACCCTGCAGTCAGGCTATGACATCAGAGAGAGGACTTTATAAAAGTGCATGTGCGCATAGCCAGGCAGTGAGAAAACAGTAACACAAGTAGAAAATCTCATTGTGGTGGAACACATAGCAGAACATGATGAACAAACTACAGAAAGACAGAAAAAAGCTGATGGCATGGGCACTGCTGTTTTACCTGGGCTCACAGGTGAGAATCAAGCACTTTATCTGCATGGTGTATATTGCCAGTGGAAATGTTTCTGACTTCTGTGTCCAGTTTTATGTCTGACAGCTGGGAGATTTGATCTGGTTACTTTGCTCAGAGTTGAGAGGAGGGAGAGGTTATTTTTTATCATGGACTTTTTGTGGGAAGTTTTCTTGTCTTGTGAGAGCACTTTATTATTTTATGTTTTCCCAGTATGAACTGAATGTAATGGTGAATTAATACTAAATTAGAGTGTCCATGTTCTGTGCAAATGTAAGATTGTTTGGCTGTAACACTAGCATATAATTGAAAGCATGTTTGATATATTCAGAGCCTGGGAATACTCCCCATAAGTGACTCATAAGAAGGAAAATATTTTTCTTTTTACTTCTCAATATGCATATTATCAATTTTAACCAAAGTTGCATGTTTAAAAACCAGCAGTGCTAATATAAGAGGCATTAATGGGAAACATGAGACAAATACATTGTTACAGTAATGTTTGGATATTGAGCTTCATGCGTTTCACATGCACAGATTTTGTGCAGATTTTACTGCTTGCGCTGTTGCATGCATTACATAACTTTTCTTCCTGTATGCTGTCTTAGGTTTGCAGTCAGCAGTGTGGTGGCCCTTGTCAGTGCCAGATCTCAGCACCAGCCTGCCCAGAAGGCATTCCTCTCATTCTCGATGGGTGCCAGTGCTGTCAGGTGTGTGCACGGCAGCACGGTGAGGCCTGCAGTGAGCTGTATCCGTGTGACAGTCAGCGTGGTCTGCAGTGTGACTATAGTGCCAGCTTCCCTTTAGAGCCAGGAGAGTGTGTCAGTAAGTTGCAACCAGCAAACACACATCATTACCACTAAAACACTATTAAAGCTCCACCCATAGCTCTTAATTAACACAGATGGCTTTTTGCACATTCAATTTGTCATGTTTGATGTTGGTTTGAGCAACCTTTAAGATCAAATAAGTCATGGGTTGTACAGAGTTGATAATTAAATACAACACAAATGTATTTATAGTAATATAATATTATACATTTGTATCTGTATGTAAATTAGTTTTCATTTATCATTTTAGAAAAATTATATTTATATTTTATTTTATTAAGAATTTGATTTATTTTATATATCACAGATTCTATCAAATATCAAACACAAATTATGTATATAATAATATAATATATAAAATCTCCCATAGTTACATATACACTACTGTTCAAAAATGTGGGGTCAGTAAGATATTTAATGGTCTTTAAAGATGTTTCCTCTGCTTATCAAGGCTGCATTTATTAGATTAAAAATCCAGACAAACTGTAATATTGTGAAATATTATTTCAATTTAAAATAAATTTAAACTTAAAACTGTGTGGACATTTTAAAATTTTATGTATTATTTATTTAGTAAATGTATGTACAGTAATTTATGTAATTTAGTATTAATTACTCCAGTCTTCAGTGTCACATGATCCTTTCAGAAATCATTCTTATATGCTGATGTTTTATTATCATAGTTGAGCTGCTTAATAGTTTTTTTAGGATTTTTTGATCATTAAAATATAAAAAAGAAGCATTTATTTAAAATGGATAATAATGTTAATATATAAAAAAAAATATTATATATATATATATAAAAATATAAAATATATATGGCTGCACAACTGTTTCCAATATTGACAATTCTATTAATAAATCAGCATATTAGAATGGTTTCTGAAAGGATCATGTGACACGAAGCTGGAGTAATGATGCTTTGTATCACAGGAATAAATTACATTTTAAAATATATACACACAGATAACAGTTATTTTAAATTGAAATAATGTTTCACAATAATGTTTTTTTTTTCTCTGGATATTTAATCTAATAAATGCAGCCTTGATGAGCAGAAGAAACATCTTTAAAAACCAATAAATATCTTACTGACCCCAAATTTTTTGGAAGAGTAGTGTGTATATATAATTATATATATAAATATATATATATATATAATTAATGCTACTTCAAATGAAACTACATTTTAGTTTTTAATCAGTTAATTGACAGTTTGATTTATTATGTTATCTTAATACAAATTTTTTTAAGTAATAAATAATTGCTACAAATGAATGCCAATCTTAATTCACGACAACCAAAATTATACTAAAATAATAAATCAGAATGTAGTATCATCAGTGTAATCATCTGAACCTTTGTTTTTAGGTCAAAAGGATCTGGGCTGTGAGCATAATGGAGTCTCCTATCAGGAAGGCCAGGTATTTCAGCCCTCGTGTGCTCTTCAGTGTCACTGTTCAGGTGGAGGGGTGACCTGTGTGCCCCGGTGCAGTGAGGATGTTCTCCTGCCCACCCCAGACTGCCCTCATCCTCGAAGGGTTCAACAACCAGGAAAATGCTGTAAAGAGTGGGTGTGTGAAAATATGGACAACACAGTGCTTCAAGATGCTCACATAGGTACTTTATTACCCGTTTTAGCGCTCAGAAAACAAATCAAGCCATACAACTGACTAAAGTTTTATGTAATAGTATTTCACGAGCTGGAATGAAAACTGTCTCTCTTCTTTCAGGGTTTTGCATAAATCCTTTTACATGTTTCTTATTCAAATCCCTATCTGAGAGCTCTCCATTACATTCTCGTCTGAGGTTTTCATTGTGGGATTTTGACCATTTTAATTGAAAATGTCTTGCCAAGATGGAACCCAAAAGCTCAGGCTCTAGCTTCTTCTCAAAGCCAACTTTCCATTATTCATAACAGGACTCTGTGTCTGTGTAGCACAACAATTAAACTCCAAAAAGCCAGAAAGCGTAGAACAGTAGACACAAGGGTGTTCAAAAGCAATGTCACCCAAGTTAAATCCGATGGAATGGTACATTTTGTTCTCAGTGTGTTTACATGTGGATAAAACACAGCCAATGAATGACTGATTCTCATCTCATAACCATTGCGGTATTTGCTATTTTTTTTCTTTAAGATTATCAAATTATAACAATGATTGTCAGATGGTATGAGCTTATTACAAATATATGCAGCTCAATTAAGTTTTACAGAATTAAAGGGGAAGTTCACCCAAAGATTTTAATTCTGTTATTAATTACTTGCCATCATGCCATTCCAGACCTTTAGGACCTTCAATCATTAAACTTAACCTTAACATGTAATCTTCACTTAAAGTTATTGTCACATTGCATGACTTATTGTGCTTGTTATTTTAACCCGTTAAAGTCAGTGTCAATTCTGAGTTTGTCACACCAAAGAAAAATGTATTATTAACCACCCAGCCAAATTTGAATACTAAAAAAACAAAAGCTTAGCGAGGGCAATTCAAGGCGTAATGAGTGTCTGCTCTCACTGTACTGATGTCACACAGTGATCTGTCTTCTGCAGTCAGTGCTGCTTCAATTCCAACACAGCTCTTGTAGTTCTGCCGGAGGGGCAGTGCTCAGTGGCTTTGTTACATCACCGAGCTTCGATTTAGACCCACCCTGCTCATGAAAATGGTGAAGAACTGTTTAATGGTATAACTTCAGTATTACGTATTATAGCTGTCAGTCTGTGTAACATGTTTTAGCAATGCATTTCTAACATTTATAATGGGTTTACAAATAATAAAATTAACTTTACACAGTTTTTAAATCCTTTTCCTGTTTTGGCATTCCCAGTCAAAAACAGCTGCTAACAAATTCTCAACATTTTTAAGTTGTTATAATCTCATTTTGGGACTCTATCTAAATGCTAATAAATAAATAAATAAAATGTGAGCATTTTTGGCTTTAGTAATATAATGTGATATATACAGTAATTTGAATGGCTAACATATTTTTATGCTAAAAATATTTTGGAAATGTAATAAAGTGCACCTGGGTATTAGAGGCTGATATTTTTTTGGGAAACCCACGGGTCACAGGATTCCCGTGGGATTCCTGCGGGATGGGAGTCATCTTTGCTGTTAATCACGGGATAGGGACGGAACAGGATAAAATAGTTAACGGGAGCAGACGGGAGCGGGGATCAACCAATAGGAAAGACGGGGGGAAAAAAAGTAAATGCACCCTTTTGTAGTTTCCTTTTAATACACCTACAATGTAACGCAATTAAAAAATAACTACATGACCAAGCTGAAAAACCACTCCCGTGTCATCCTGGGTATAAGTATGAAACATGGGTTCATTGGGTCTGTAATTGCAAAGTTATCTGTTTTGTATTGTATCAAGTGTAAGTATTGTTTAATTAACCGCGTAAGTAATTAAATTGTTTTTGCAGCTTCGGAAAGTGATCAGACAATGCCTGCAGACTCTCCATACCAAACCAGACCTGGTTCAAACTGCATAGACCAGAGCTCAGAGTGGAGCGCTTGCTCACACACCTGCGGGCCTGGAATATCCACACGGGTGTCCAATCAAAACCCAGCCTGTCGTCTGGAGATGCAGATGCGCTTGTGTATGATCCGACCCTGTCAGCCTGTTCTCCAGAGAAACCCACAGGTGTGTCTCTGACCTACCATGTGCTTTGATTTTGACCAGTTAAACCATTCTCTAATCAACCTCTATATTCTATATTTTCTATATTCCAGTGGTCAAGGAGGAAATGTCAACCCAGCTACAGGTCTACAACCCCGGTGAAGCTTTTCCACCAGGGCTGCTATAGTACACAGTCCTACAGGCCCCGTTATTGTGGCTCATGTAAAGACAAGCGTTGTTGCACTCCATACCACACTGGCACGACTCTGGTCACTTTCCGCTGCCCTGGAGGAAGAGTGCGCAAACATGCTGTCATGACCATCAACTCCTGCATCTGCCATTACAACTGCCCCTATTCATCTGGAAGGGCATATAGAGGGACACCCTTCTGGGGTTAGAAACTGACTCTCTTGACTTTGGTAGTAGCTTCATATTGGATGCTCTGAGTTTAAAAGTTCTTATTGCGTGTTAGTTACATGGACCCAAATCAAGATTTGACATTTAATTTAGCTGAAAATAACACTAAAGAGCCCTAAAGAACACAGCAATGTTTTTTTTTTTTCATTTTATACAGATTTGAAATTTACCTGAAATAACGCTGCGCATGAATGCAGAAGAATTGATCATATGTTATGTGAAAAGACAATTATTTTTTGAGTTACATGTGGCATGTTTACCTGTATTTAATGCAGGCTTTTATTTGAAGACTGACACTAACTGTATTTTAGTGTTTACCAATTTCATGCAAAATTCATGTGTATATATGTAAATACCTTATGTTTGTGTGTTTTCCATTAATTTAGCCTTTCATATTTGTGCTCATTTGAAATATTTCATTTAATTTACCACCACACATCCTTGCAGTCAAAGTTAACAGCATATGTCAGGACTTATGCAAACTGTTTTTAAAAATCTCATAAATTCTCAATAACACAGTTTGTTGTGCTGTGTCACTGTCTCATTTTTTGAGGTCTAGTAGATGTATTAATTTTTGACATTCACTATATAAGGAATTTAGGCAACACTTTACTTAAATGGGTGTGAATAAGACTGACATGACATCTTCATAATCATGACATGACATGCATCATAAATATGAAGGAGGTTTTATGCATGTTTATGACAACTGTCATTAAGTGTCATTTGCTCAGTTGCTCTTGACCTCAAGTGCAGTGGTACGAATTGGATTTGTCATTAAAATGTCATTAAGTGTCAAAATTCTGTCAAATTATTTTATTACAGAAAATGTATTTAATTAATTTATTTTATATTGTCTAAATAATATCAAGTTGTCATGACAAAGACACTGGCAGGTTATGATGTATTGGTTTATGTCAAGTTGTCATAACGAAGACATAACTGAGCAAATGACACTTAATGACAGTTGTCATAAACATGCATAAAACCTCCTTTATATTCATGTCATCTGCTACTTCGGTTAGCATACATAAATGTAAAAACGGGGGAAAAGCCTTTTAATTGCATTTTCTAAAAACAATAATAAAATGTAGTAGCTCGAGTCTACAGTGATTCAGAAGTGTAAGGCTGCCCTCTCTTGTTTTTATGAGGAAAGGCAAGCAGGAATTAGAGGCTCTGTTTTGCATTTCATAGAAATTATAAAATTTTGCAAGGGATTATTGTATGCATAATTGGAAAATACAATAAAAATAAAGAGATTATTCTGTGTATAGATAATAACTGTTTTTTTATAACATGTACTCCGTATATAACTATAACGATATATACATTCTAAAGGTACAATTGTTTTATAGAAATAAATAGAACTTATAAAAGTAAACAAACATGGGCTAGGTCCATTAGAATTCACGACCAAAATTATTTTCTGCATAATTGCATAGGCTAAGTGCCGTTTCGCTATAATCTAAATTATAGTAAAATGATAGTTTTACTATAGTTAAAGCTCAAAGCTCAAAGTTCAGAGTTTTCTTTTGACAGACAGGTGCTGCGCCTGTCTCGCAGTATAACGGAATGTGCTCACTTCCTGTGACAAATATTCATGTGCTCGAACCGCCATGCATCGCCTCGAGAAAGAAAGTCTGATGGTCGTCTTTAATGAATGATGGAGTCCAATTCTACCTGTAAAACTGTCAATTTTGATTTCACGCACGCATTCTTGCCCTCTGTCTACGTTACTGTTTTCGTCATTGGAGTTATTGGCAACAGCTTGGGGCTGAAATCTATATATAATAACTGGAGGAAAATTGGTAATGTAAATATCTTCGTGCTCAACCTCTGCCTCGCGGACATTTTATATCTTTTAACGTTGCCATATCTGGTGATTTACTACGCTGCCAGCAGCAAATGGATATTTGGAGATGTTTTCTGCAAGATTTTAAGATTGTGTTTCTGCATCAACCTGTACGGCAGCATTGGTTTCCTCACGTGCATCAGCGTTTACAGATACCTCGGCATCGTTCACACTTTGAGGGCTAAAGGAAGAATTACTTCGAGACACTCTGTGGTGATTGCTTCGCTGGTGTGGGTTTTGGTTTTTCTTCAGTGCCTGCCTGATATGTTCTTTGACAAAACCGACAGCAACGCGACATCCTGTTTTGACACAACTTCTGACAGGTACATTAGGGAATACCTGAAGTACAGTATCGGAAGGACAGTTGTTGGATTCGGGATCCCGTTGTTAATAATGGTGTGCTGCTACGGACATGTGGCGTTTACTCTGGTGACAAAGAAAGACATCGATGTCATCTTGAAGCTGAGGTGTCTCAGGCTGGTTGTCATCCTTACCCTGCTCTTCTCTGTTTGTTTTATTCCATATCACGTGTTTAGAAATTTAAACCTAGCAACTCGAATCTCCAAACTGGACGGCACGTGTCTGAGATGGTATTCCTATGTGTACATCGCAAACCAAGTTGGTAACGGATTGGCATGCTTGAACAGTGCGATCAACCCACTGGTTTACCTCTTTAACAGTGATGAATTGCTGATGAGGTGTTTCAAACAGTGCAGGCGAGCCCGCCAGTCTCCTACCATCTCTCTCGTTGCAGACTGTCCATTACAGAAGCAAGATGTCGACAGCATGGCATCTTTGTAGTGTGTTGACTTTTTCTCTCCTCCAGCACATGGCCATGCATTGAAAAACAATGAAACGATTCTTAGTTTGTTCGTTTTGACGTAGCTATGTTTTTTTCATTCACACATAACATAACATGTACAGTGCATCTGGGGTTGGGGTTTTATTTCTTCTCTGAAAAACAGAAGTTGGTTTATTGTGTTTCAGTTTCAAAAGAAAATGTTTATAGGATAATCATAGCTAGATGTGGTGCATTATGTGAATTCATAAGACCTTCACACAGATTGACCTGTTTAGTTGGATAATGCACATTCAGAAATATCACAGTAGTGATCTAGTTTCTAAGCAACACCACTAAAACAAACGAAGTGACATAAGGGGTTTTATTACATTGAATTTTGGTATTGGTCACAGCTTAATGGCTAACTTAAAAATCTGCTCTCTAGGACAAGAAAGTAATTTTTATTATCAGTTTAACACAGATTGTACATATATATATTATATTGAATATATATTATGTTTTTAATGTAATTGTTTATATTCTTTTTTTAACATTGTCAAAGTAATAATAATTTTGAGGAAACGCTTGTCATTGTCATCACTGTGATGTTGTCTGGAACTTTTTGAAGAAACCCTATTTTTAACAGTTCCCCTGGGGGTTTTAAAAACCACATTTTACTGTCAAAAAACAACTCTATGAATAGATATTTAAGAACTGATACATTTAAGAACTGATCTGCAGTGATATCATGCATCTAAACCTGCTGGCTGCATTTGATTTTATAACTAAAACTATTATTAATTTTCTTATTAAAAAAACTCCAGATTAACCAAACAATATCTAATCTGGGCAAACCTAACCATAGGGGAGTGGTTTATTATGCATGTACACTTAAAGACTGTGTGTGTGGTTAGTGGAAAGGATAAAGGTTAAAAGCCAGATGCATAGCCTTTGCTGCTGTTATGAGCAGCCTGTGCTTACAGAGCTTGTGAACTATTGGTCTGGCAGACATTAAAGGACAAGGCCAGGCGGCACAGATCATATGTCTACGTGTCATCAGGGTGGGGGATGATGGGGGAGAGAATGCACAAGCTTCTCTCATTTAGTTCCAATAATATGAACATCACACTGCTCATGACAGAAGTCGGGGATCGATATTTAAGGTTATCTGCTAGTTCTCCCTAAAAATGGATGCACTTTCGAAGGAGTTCCACAGACGAACACGCTGTGACAGTGCCGGTGAGTTAAGTGTGACAACTGAACTGATTGAGTGTGAACAGCCAACAGATGGATAGTGCTGATATAGTTTACGGACAACATAAGCTGTCAGAATAACGCAAAGCTTTAGATGCTTATTTGAAATTTTCCTGGTGTATTGACATTTGGTGGTACAGTTTGCTAAATGGAACTGAAAACAGAACCAGGAGATAACTTGTTTATTTTAGTCAATATGAAGCACAAGCAGTACATGTGGTCATGGGTGTGATATGTATCAAGGAAGTTGTCTTAGGGCAAAAGTGTCAGATATCAAGAGCAGAAGGGGAAGAACATGAAGCTTCTTGAGACATTATTGTGGTGGTTTTTAAGCTACTAACAGCAAACACACAAACCAGAATAAGATAGTCCCTTTGTACAAACAATAAACACATGAAAACTTACAAATGAACTTCAATCCTTCAACAAAACATATATAGCTATGGAAATATATACCAATACAAGATACATTTTTATGACAAACAGATAGCTGTCCTCAACATTAAGACATGATGGTCCTTGTTCGCCTCTCCATTTTCTTCTTATTCAATAAAGACAAAACCACCTGAATGCAGTGGCCTGTTCCATAAAACAAGTTTACCGAATAAGCCAGGCTTATTTCAGTTAGTCTGACTTATTTTGTAACAAATCTTCTGACAATAAGCCTGACTAACCAAAATAAGCCTGGCTTGTACTTTAATCTTGTTTTATGGAACAGCCCCCTGGTAAGCTTGTGATGAGTGCAATCGGGTGTGTGTGTCATCAGTGCAATAGATGATGGGAATTGAAGTTCGGAGTGAAATGCAATAGTAGTGTGGTGCAAGAGTCAATGTGGTGAGGGAAAGACCTGAGGTGGTGAGTGAATGTAAGTATGTGGACCAGATTCATAATAATGAACTACACAGTGGTTCCATATCTGTGTGAACATGACTATAGTTAAAAGATTTTGGCTAAGTTCACACTCTAGGCATTAGTGCTCAACCCCGATTTATTGCTCAGAAACTATTTTTGCATGGCTGTTTACATTGTTATTTTTGAATGTGTCCAATATCAGCTTCCGGTGTGAATGTGTCCTGAACTGACTCAAATGCACAAAAGAACGATAGCCTAACAAAAAAAGCATGAATCACGCATAGAGGCCACTGAAGTGAGTGATTGTTTACACATTTATTTATAAGCTGATGTGCATGAAAGCCAGTGAATTCATGAGCAGGCGATAAGGAGGACGAAGATGAGAAAAATATCCACGGTACAACATAGTGGCCCGGTTTCACAAACAGGGCTCAGCTTAAGTTAGAACTAGGCATTAGTTTAATTTAAAAAATGCCTTATAGAAAATATTACAGGTGAGCATCTTAACCCAGAACAATGACACTGACATGATTTAAGATATATGAGAGCAAGATATTTTCATCTGAGACAGCTCAAACATGCAATTTAGTGTAGGACTAGCTTAAGCCTCGTCTGTGAAACTGGGGGAGTAAGTTTAGTCTAGTCTCCCAACCTAACCAGATAAAGAGGTGGTCAAAATGACTCTATTATAGATCAGTATCTAATACCAGCCTGGACGACCAGCTAAATGACCAAGATAGACTAGTTTTAGCTGGTCATGCCTCTCTGTGGTTTGAGCACTGATTTAAAAAAATAGAGTAATATCGTTATGTAGATCAGTAGATTTGAGCCAATGTTGTACATTTTATCAGAACGTCTGCATACAAAAATGCATACATGCAGTTTCCCGTAAAATCTGTTCCAGCAGCTCTGAAATTTCATTTGTTTTGGTAAACAGTTTATTTGGGTAAGGACATGGATTAGAAGAATGATTTAAAAATATATATATATATATATATATATATATATATTTTATTTATTTTAATCAAAGTTAGACTGTCTGTCTACTGACTGTATCTACTACTTTTCGGGGACCTTAAAGTTAAAATGGCCATATTGCCAGTAGTGTGATACAAATGTCACACTCGTTTACACTGGAATCTGATACTGACCACATTGATACAATAATTGTCTTTACTTGCAACTAACATCCTGTTTGCGTGCACCACAGCATTTTGATGTCACTACATCACAGGAGACACATTTTAAATTGGGTACTGTTCCCCACTATAGCAACTATAAAGCACTGGCCTTCTGCAGAGGAGATGTTACATTATTAAGGTCATGATATCAAATGACATCTGGAGATCAGCGAGCAAGCTGAAGTCAGGCATGGGCAGAATCAGACAGTAGTTACCTAAAGTCTGTCTGCAGGCTTGCTAATCTTGTTAGTTACCACACATTCCGATCAAGCTTCTTTTGAACTTGGCCTCGTCATGCTCTATTACACCACAACTGTGTGATGCTAAATGGGTCATAAACAGCAAGGAAGAACTGCTTCTTTCATCTGTTGTAAAGAGGAGGGGTTGTGGGTTGCTGTTGTAGGGTGGTGCTTACACAATTCTATTTTAACTAAATTATGATAAAAAAATAACAGTTTTTGCAAAACTTTCCAAAAATTCGAAGAAAGAAAACCTTTTTATTTTTTAGTACATTGTCACTGTAAATGTGCCCTTAAATTGTGTTATTCAAGTTGTAAAGCATACTTAAATAATCTTAAATATTTCTGCTTTTCATTTTTATGTTTTACTTCATGTTTATTTGTAATTATTTGTGAAGTTTACTAACAGTTTCTGAGTTCAAATTACTTCTACACCTAATTTATTTATGTATAAAATAACTATTAGCATCCACATAAATGCAAGATAACGTAATATTTACTAAACTGCAGACATGTTTTCTGACGCTTCAAATACTTAGCTTGGCTTGGATTCTGAGTGGCTCTCAGTGTTTTTAGCATTTAGCTTAAGAAATTGTTCCGAAAGCCATATGATATTCCTCTGTGTCGTTACTGCTGTGGTTGACGCTAAAATGTTCATAGAATTAGAATGATTATTAAACGTCACAGGCATAGTAATAACAGTTATCTGCTGGGAAAAGAACAGATATACTGTATATCAGTGGTTTTAAATCTTGTCCGACAAGCACACCTGCCCTGCATATTTTGTTTGTCACACACACCCAGTTCATGTCTTGCGGTCTCTACTAAAGCGCTTATGAGGTGAACCGGGTGTGTCTGCAAAGGAGACATGCAAAATGTACAGGGCAGGGGTGCTTGTAGGACAGGTGTGAAAACCACTGTAAAGTGAGACTGCTAAATAAAACAATTCTACAAAATATATAGGCTATAAAGGCCCGTTAACACCAAGCACGATAAAGATTTTTATATAACTATAAAGATTTTTTAAAAAATTGTGAAAAAAGAGAGAAGCTATCCCCCGGTTCCACAGACAAGGCTTAACTCTAGTTCTAGACTAAAATTTACATTTAAAGTTTTTCAACTAAAAGAAACCTGCAAGGATCTTAAAACATGTCAGTGTCTTTGTTTTGGCTTAAGATGCACGCCAGTAATGCCTTTTTCTAAGTTATGCAAATAAAAATAATTAAATGTCCTTATTGAACTGTGGCCTAATCCTGGCTTAGGCTAAGCCCTGTCTGCGAAACCGGTCCTATATTGTTTAAATCATTTCCTCCTTGGTGTGAACGAGGTTTTAATAATAATTTAAAAAAATCGAATTTTTATTGTATTTGCATGCACCCTCTATGCATTCTAAATAGAATGATTCTTGGAGTAACACGTTTGAACAAAATGTTTTATTTTTATTTAATAAATAGTTGTTTTTTTGTCACGAAACCAAAAGTCACAGGCTCAAAGCCTCTAAAGGGTTAACTAAGTCAATTACCCATTGGTAGTCTCTCCACCAACCCTGTCTCTCCTCCCAACTCTTCCCGCCTCAGTCAGGTGACCTGAGCCGGAACAGGGTTGATGGGATCCCAGCCATGTGTTCTCAGTTCCTAAACACACAATCAGCCGTGCGCGGCCTAACGATATGTCCACGGAGCAGAAGGAGCTCACACAGACACCACTGCTCAAGATATGGGTGCCAGGAATGGGGAGTTCCCTAGGCCAGAGGAGAGGCTGTAAGTGAGGGGATCATTTAATTAACCTGCTTTTCCTTTTATTGTAGTACTATACTTTGCTTATTCCCTCTCCTCTAAACTTCTTGATGCGTTAAGAGCGTTAATCTCTTGTAGATGATCAACCCGGGTGTTGTGAACTTCAGCCCCGCCTGCTTCTTTTGGCCTCTTGAGTTGTGTTTGTGAGAGCTTGGTTCCTTCAGTTGTTGTTGAGGCGCAATGAACAGTAATATAGAGTGCTGGAGTTTTTTGTTTTGTTTTGTTTTTTTCAAACGTGGGATGTTCATTCAGTAGTTTTCATTCTCTTTGCTATCCAAGTCATTTGAATAACCCTGCTGAACAACAAACTGATGATGAAGATGTGTGGTTTGGAGAAGTCGTGTATGTTCTTTGACGCTAATGTGGCAACCCTCTTCTTGTACTGCTGTAATTTGTCCCATTTCTTTCAAAAGAAACAGACAATAAGATTATTTACATTGGCATTATCTTGTGAATGCATTTGTAATCTCCTACTTCAACATCTCAAAGCGATTAAACCTTATTCAAACTTGAATGTCAATGTTTTCTTCTGGTCTACAGCATCACGACCCCAGTTCACAAATTGTCCCACTATGATAGTGATGGTTGGTCTACCAGCCAGGGGAAAGACCTACATCTCCAAAAAGTTAACCCGATACCTAAATTGGATTGGAGTCCCAACTCAAGGTGAGGAAATGTAGTATTAATTTAATGATCAGCTCTTAATGGCAAGTTTTTAATTTTATGTTTGTATGTGTAAATGTATGTGTAAATTCTACATTTAAAACATTTACAATTTGCTTATTTTTATTTTGTTTTATGTTATATACATGTATGTGTACTGTGTATATGTAAATATGAGAAAAAATTAATATAAATATTTTAAAACATTAATGTGTGTATATGTTTAAA
>JAUCMT010000054.1:12920826-12938740 GCA_032357475.1 Enteromius thamalakanensis
GATTAGGAAAAGGGCCATCAGCTGTGTATGATTACTCGTTTCAGCGATCCTCTCGAAATTATGTTTAAACATTCATAAAGTAAAAAAATAATCTATGACCAATATTTTAAATGTAGATTGATTTAGATTGAACCAGGTTAGTTTCTCAGATTAAGTTGGCACAGTGACCGAGCATGATCTATGTTTATAGAAGTAGCCTAAATCATTCACAATGAGTCAGACTAACTTAAATAAGCCTGGTTTATTTGACAAACTTGTTTTATGAAACAGACATCGAGGTGTCTGCATTCAAATAATTCATTTTGATGCTTGGTCAAGACCCTATCGCTTTTTTTTTAAGCTTAAGGCACCCCATTTCTGTCCTACCATCTGTCAATAAAACACGAGATATAGCAGGCAGTGACCGATTGCATCATGCTACGGAAAGGGGAGTATGTTTTCTGAATGAGAAACAAGCGCGTAAGGAGTGGGGCCATTTTTAGTGATTAAAACCTTGTTTTAAAGACTTTGTATGGCTTCAGAAGACTTGGATGTAATGTATTAATACTGCTTGTTAATGATTAGTTTGTGCAATAAATACCTGTGACTGCATTTGTATATAGTTTTATATTGTTCAGAGGTGGGTAGGTTTAGAGTAGGGGTGGGGCGTGGTGCTCCAATATAAGTAAATTTATATATGCACGCAAACCATTACAATAACTGAAAACAACGGAGGACCCTTCACATCGAAAAGTAAATAAAAAGGGGGTACCTTGAGCTTCAAAAAGTGACGCAAAAGGATCTTAACCAAGCGTCAAAATGTGATGAGCTGGACTGAGACTGTGTTGATTCAAAAGACACCTAGTTTATGATTTGATTTCTATTTGATGAGCGATCATATTTTTCCATTGCATCAAACTGCATTGTGTTAAATGAACTAAATTTAAAAACTTGGATCACACTGCATTGTATTAGGGTGAAACATATCATATAGCTGCATATTTATATGTATCATCCCTAATGCACACATACAGTGTAAAAACCAAGTGCAAATATCCTCATAGATAAGTAAACATGACCAGGTGTTATATTAGCAGCAGTCACAATACATGACTGTGATTCAAAATATCTGACCATGTCAGACTCAGAACTTCATCAGAGGTTGAAAATCATCGTAAAGGCAATTAATCACCCGTCGGTAAGCGTGTCACGCTAAACGATCCGAGACTGTCAATTTTTCCCTATGGCAAATCTTTTATGATCCCTGAAATTTCTTGCAGAACGAAACCGTGGCACAAAATCAACCGGCTTAAGACGACCCAGGAAAAATCAAGAGAACAGCAGGTAACTTCAATCAACTCAGATTACCACTGAGGCAGGCCCAAAATACCCAACACTCCTGGATACAGACACACAGGCTAAATAAGTGGGGAAATCTGCCCGCGGTGCTTTTGAAAGCTGCTTGGAATTCCCTCTGTTTAAAATAAAAACATTTATACGCACACTTTTTCTCTCACACAACCTCCCATGTGTATAGCCAGTAGCAAAAACAGCAGGAAAGCCCTGCAGTTTCTACCAAGCTACAACTCTCACACAGTGAACCTGAGAGAAGGGATGTGCTGTCACAGTGCTTTCGCAATGTTCTGGAAACATTCCTTTGTCGTTCCGTTTGTCAGCAACACCCATACTGTCAGTTAAAAGCCCTACCTGTGCATTGGCGCCTTTAAGTCAGAGCAGAGGAGCTGTACTGCGTGGTTAATATTATGGTAACCTCTCAGCTCTAAGTACAGGACTGTCACTGACACCTCATTCCTTCTCCAGAACCCTGAAGTGAACCAGTAGCATTCTGCTTACGCTTCGCTAACCTATGCTTTTTCTTCAACCTTCAGCTCAACATTTTAATGCTTACTTGTAATATTTGGCACTATAACGAATTTTGTGGGTTTTTTTTTTGGCAACATCAAGATATTAGGGAGTAAAGTAGTAAATGAGCTACTAGTGTGATATCTCAGTACTTTGGTGCTTGAGCACTCGTGGCTCAGATTTAGGGCTGCAAAAAGTCATCGTTAAAATCGATAATTATCGATAATGAAATTCGTTGTCGACGAATGCCGTTATCGATTAGTTGGGCAGCTCACGTTACTGAGGAGCGTGACCACAAGATGCACAAATACAAACAGATACACAGCCACTTGGAGGTTACAGAAGCATCTGCAGAAAAAAGTGTGCACCTCAAGTCCTCCAACGGATGGGAGCAATTTACATTAAACGGCTCTAAGAAGACGGTAACCTGCACGCTATGCAATCCTTTCATGGCATGGCAGTTGTCGCGCGCAGCTGAACCGCGGCTTATACTGCAGTAGGGCTATAGACAAGCATCTTAATTCTGTCGCATTTTCTAGTGTTCTTCTCCGAACTACTGTGTTCCATGCAGAGGTGTGAAACTACACTGGTCTCACAGTTCGGTTCGATTACGATTAGCATGTCATCGATTCGGTTCAATACAATATTTCGATGCATCACGATGCATTGACTATGCACTGCATACTCAATTTTAATTTTTTTGCTCAATTTTAATTTACATGATCACAATGAAAACACACTTCTTGAACAAATGTATAAACATGAAATTGTAATTTAAAACCAAAATAGCATTTAGAGGAGCAATAGGACACACTGTCGGATTGATGTCTTCTGACATCAGTTATCAGCTTCAGTTGAGGAATGTTGATATTCGGCGGATTTTGCCCAAAAGCCATGAGAGCGCGGCCACTTTAAGCGCGTGCTGCAATGCCAGATTCACTGTATGCACAAAGCATTTTACGTGAGGGAATGTTCCGAATTCAGCTGTTAGATCATCAGTTTAGATCAAGAACAACGCACTGTCATTTGAATTATGCGTATAAGCGGCTCAGAAAAAATAGACTCGGTCCCGAAACTATCGCGGCTTTGCTCCTTCTACACGCTGCCGCACCGCCGCTCATGCATGCTGTGTGAAAGCTGTCATATGTTAACATAGGCGTCCGAAAAAATATGCGCTGCTTACGCCCTGCTCACCGTGCAGTGTGAAACTGGCGTGAGCCATTGTATTCTATTGCGACAAAGCGTGTATGTGGCAAATGACATCAGAAGCGCCAGTACTCGTCGTCCTCGTCTGCTTTGCGATGCATCGTAGAAACGATTAATTTTGACACCCCTAGTGCCATGTGCTTTGATTTATGCCATTGCCAACATACTTTGTTGTGCGACTGTCTAGATTATAGTTTACACAATAAACTTGATCAAAGTTTTCAATATGTGTATATGAAAAAATTGCAGAGCCTGTCAGGAAATGACCCTTCTCTCATTTTGCATAATAATACTACATTTTGCCATGCAACAGAAGGCTTGCATGCAGATGCTAGATTGAATAGGTTACGCTTTAAAATCCAAGACTAAATTCGGAAAGAATTCCAACAATAAAGTGTTTTAAATTGAATAATTGAATTGAAAAACTCATCTTAAAGCTAACAAATGCTTGTAATTTAACAGGCTTGTAAAGTTTGTGCAAAAACGTGATGTGTTTTTGTGCATTTTATTTTTGCATATGGTGAGTGTGACACACGAAACACATCAATTACATGGTAAAATGTGTTACTTTGTTGGTTTTTAGCGAATGCAAATAATAGTACATTTATGACTTTTTTATTTTTGCATTTCTACAGTTTTTTTAAAGTCTACTACAGTGAACTTGTTAACTAGCAAATCTGTTTTCAAAAGTAATTTACTGTGTTTTAACACAGTATATCATTTTATTATTCAAAATGACATTATTTTAGCTGTTTATATATATATATATATATATATACACACAGTATATGGTTTTATATAGTTCTAAGCAAAACATCAAATAAAGTGTTTAATGTTTATCCGATTAATCGAAAAAAATAATCATTAACTAATCGATTATCAAAATAATCGTTAGTTGCAGCCCTACTAATTAGTAATAATTAGTAGTGTATTGTGTGTCACAAAATAAATGCAAATGACATCACAATTTTTTATACATTTTAAAATGTCATAAATGTTCAGTCTGCATGCGTTTTTAATTTATGCCATTTTAATTAAATAAAACGTACAATTTTTATTTGTATTTGTAAAGGTTACAGTACCATTTAAATTTGCTAAATGTTTCTAATAGGCAGTTTAATGGCAGGTTTCCTTGCTACAACTTAGCCCAATAGCATAATGCCATTGGGGCATGTTGTCACATTATATAAATTGTATAATTGTCCTGCTCAGCAAAAGTGAAAATGTTATAGACTAAGAAATTTGTCCAGAGGGATAGTGGGTTTAAAAAAATAACCCCGTCCTGACAATATTCAACTAAAGTGATTCATACTGCAACCTGAGTGTTCATTATATACACAAATAAAAGTGTACAAGTACAGTACACAGGCATACAGTAGAACAAGGTTTAACACGTCAACCTCAAAATACACATGTAATTTAATATAGTTATCCAAAAATATTCCAATGGCTAACCAATGCAACCAATTTGTTGTAAAATTCCTCATTAAACATTTATCCTTTTAAATAGCTGTCTACCAGATCTCATGTTGTTTCACTTTCCTAATACATGAACTCAAATGCACCGTATGTTAAGTCTCCAAGGGCCAAACAGCTTCAAAAAGCTCATCATAAAAACCACTCAAGCAAAACGTTTCTAGAATCAGTCCAACCTTGAATTAAAGATAATTATAAAATTGGCTTCGAGTAATACTGGTGATTCACCAAATACTTTAATGGGTCTTAACTAAAGCTGCACAGCCATGAATCATTTTTAATATGGCTCTACAGGAGCCAAGCAGTTCACAAACTTTAGGATGAAGCTCGTTGGCTCTCAGGAAGGGATGCACTCACATTAACACATACACCTGAGTTCAAACGCTACCTTAGAGGCACTTTCAACCGTATGGGCAAAATGGATTTTGACTGAAGCGAAAATAAAAATGGGTTCCATTGAGAGATTCACAGGACTTGAAAGGATAGTTCACCCTCATTTCAGTCCTCAATCACTTGCCCTCGTTTCAAAATCTGTAGGACTTCTGTAGAAGAAAAAAAGATATTTTGAAAAATATCTGTAATATTTTCAATGAATGTCAGTTGAGTCTAGTGTTTGTTGTTTTGGACCCCATTGACAGACTTTTTAGATGAACCACTCCTTTACAGTGTCTGATAATTTATCAATATACCATCTTAAATAGCTACATCTGTAAATTCGGGAATGAAGTCGGAACAGTCATTCCAGGCTCATTCCTCTCTGTCTCTATCTTAAGAAACATCCCTAATCAACACCTACTTACATCATGTTTTTATCGCCTTAAAACCGTGTCGATACACAAGAACACACACAGACAATCTCTGTCCAGGAAAGAGCGCCGAAGCCTGACTCACACACAGGAAGAGAGTCTCATCACCACGGAAACACTTGCATAACGCCGAGCGTACATGTGAAACTTCTCAATCCAGCGAAATGAATGAAACACAGTCTGCACCTTTACACAACCACACAAGTATTGGCCTGAAACGGAAAGCAAAACGAGTGCCGATGCTGAATATCTGTGAGTGTGTCCGACAGCAGCAGCTTAAAACAGCCTGAAGCAGACAAATAATTCCCAGACTCACAGACAGAGGGGGCAAGGGAAGGTCGAATGAAGCTAAAGCAAGTACAGAGAGAGAGAGAACAAGCAACACAACAATCACTGAAGGGGGAAGAGTGAGGAAAATGTAGGAGATATAAAAAACAACATGGGGTGAGGGAAAGAACACAGCAAACTGATTCTAATAGAGAGGAATGGGCATAATTTGATAGAGGAGGGAGTGTTAGACAGAGAAAGATTAATGGTGCAAATTACAAAGTGGGAAGAATACACAGAGATGAAGTGAAAAGAAGGGAGAACATGCTGTTTGCATGTGTAATATTCTGCTGAATAAATGTGTGAACTGATTTCACCCTATAAAGAAACACACATATGGGGAAGTCCCAAAGAAAAATCAACAAGCCAATATATATATATATATATATATATACAGTATATATATACAGTATATATATACAGTATATATATATATATATATATGTATATACTGTATATAATTCATTTTTGTCAGGCTCTAGGCCTATATAGGTGTAATTTCACTTAAATTGCATAGAAAAACACCAATGCATCACCATTAGTGTAAAATTACTGAACCTAAAGCCCATAGGATCCTAAAATTATAATTTTGCATCAATTTTAGACGACACTTAGAGGCTTTTGCATGTGAACTATATATATATTTCTGTTTGTATGTGTGTGTGTGTGTGTGTGTGCGTGTGTTTGCGGGTTTATATGGTTTATGAGGACACAAATTTGTATAATGACATGGGTATGACAGGTATTACAATATGTAGGTGTTTTATGAGGACATTTTCAGTTTCCCTGTAATTCGAAAGGCTTAAAAACATACTAAACTGTGTTTTTTTGAAAATCTAACAATGCACACAGTTTCCTGTAAGGGGTAGGTTTAGGTGTAGAGTCAGTGTAATATAATTCCACATATAAAAACCATTACGCCTATGGAGAGTCCCCATAAATCACAAAAAACTATCTTTATCTTTACATACAGTATGTGTGTGTGTGTATGTTAGTAAGACTTAATTTAGAATAAGAGATTGCTCAGCAAGGGTGCATTCGGGCCTTTCGCACCGCAGGAACTATTTCATAGTACTCAAACTAATTGTGGAACTAGCCACTTTTTGGCATGTTCACACCACAGGAACTAGGAATGATTTTAGGTCCAGGAACTTCCTTTGGAGGAACTAAATTAGCTCTACTTCAGAGTAGGCTAAGTTTAAGCTAATTTCGCATTAATAAGTAATGCGAGTAATGTAATAATATTACTAGTAACTAGTGAAGTAAAGCATTACTTTTTCATTTACAAGAAAATATCTGAGTTATTTTTTCAAAAAACAAAATTCTTTTTTATTGACTGATAAGTCTCCTGGCACCATGTTGGGAGAAATCAGAAATACAGAGACATTGTGTGTGGTGTGTGAATATAGAGTAGTTCTAGACTAAATGTGAATGCATTAATTCATCTCACTCCCAAAAACACATTTAATATTCATAAAAAATGAATTAAAATAAACTTGGAATATGCAAAGTATTCGGAACAAGCAAAACTGCAATAATTAAATGTTAAATTATACAAATGTATCTAATCCTATTTTATTAACCAATGTCTTTGCTGCTGACCTTCGATGATCCGGTTTAACCATATTTACAAGCAAAAATAAACTATTGTGCTTCCTATTTTTTCCTGAAGAGTATTGAACCTTCTTCTCCTTTATTCTACTAAACAGATGTGAATTTACTTTTTCTTCAGCCTGAGGTTTTTTGCATGGTACTTTTTGGTGTGAAAAGGTTTTTACATTTGCTATAAATAGGCAACGGTAACCTAATGCATTACTTTCCATAACGAGTAACTAAGTAACATAATTAGTTACTTTTTTAGAGAGTAACACAATATTGTAATGCATTACTTTTAAAAGTAACTTTCCCCAAAACAGCTGTAGACGTTATATCAACTTATTTCTTTTATAAAAGGCATTTACTTGAAGACTTTGTCAACAGCGTTTTCTTTTTATCAGCCTCAATAACACGTACCTGTAGCACCACCAGTTGACTTTCCCTTTCTATCGCTAGGCATATATGTTGGTATTTCATGCCCATAATTATAAAAAACACAGCTTTGATCACAACGCCCTCCCTCCTCCAGGTGTTCACAATGTTTTTTTCTTTTTGAACGCTGCGCATTGCAAATTCATCCCAGTTCTGGAACTAAAGTGAGGCCTTATTAATGCTTTGGCCTTAAGTAACAGTTAATTTGTTTATATATATACAAACACAATCATCTTCATAACTATATCTTCACAAATCTAAAAACTTGAACAAGTTAAGTTTCCATGTTTTTTGTTTATAGTTGAAATATCTGTGTATTGTTGTCTTTAAAGAAGGGTTGTGAATCTTGGTTATACAATTCAATTATAATTATTAATTAATTAATTATCAACTCAATATCAATTTCGTTTAAAAGTATTCAAAATGAAAGTGCATTGAAATGTTTAGCATTGATTTAGAATCATTAAAAAGAGAAATCTTACTAACCCAACACTTTTAAACAGTAGTGTATATTTTGTGATTTGATTAAATTGACCTGTAGCTGTATGCAGCTATTATCCTCCATCCCTCATTTTTGGCCTCTAGAAGATAAGGAGACTTTTTTCATGGGTAGATGCTTATCTTATTCCTGTGGTGCAGACAGATAGCAGCCGAAGTGAGCGAGGCAAAGTAAAAGCACAGGATACCACTCTGAAAATGTTTCCCACTTTGTCACTGCTCATCTTCAATGATATGAGCCAGAAGAGCGGGTAGTGGCCATAATCCCATAAAACCGCCCCAAATATGAGTCACTGGACTATGAACTGTCTCTGCACTCATCCCCGAGAACCCTGCTGCCCTCGGACGTCCATGTTCTATGATTTAACACTGCTCAAAGCAAATATTTTAATTTATTAATTAACTCATTTTATAATGCAGTTGCATTTTGTGATTGCTAAAGAGAGTGAACCACTCTTGTAATAGTTGACCCCGGGATTGTACATTAACAAAGAAAACAGGAAATGTTTGACATCGTGTTGACATTTTAAGGTGAGACACTACAGGTGAATAGGGTACATTTTTTAACTTACAAATAGGACATTGAAACTTTGCCAGTTGATTACTCACATGAATAGGTGAAAAAAATGCATTGCAAGTTTTTTTTAATTTTATGTTTAAATATGCAAAAGAGGCAATAGCTCATTAAATATGCGAAAATTTGCATTTATTTCCGGTACATATATCTGAATACAGGATAAAGCCAGGTGCAAACATTTTTTTATTTTGTTTATACACAAAATTAAAAAAAAATTACATTTTAGGATATCTGCTTTCATTACCTAGGAAATCAAAATATACCATCCATAGACTTAAAAATAGCAATATTGCCATATTTTTTCTTTTAAATGTCACATAAATCAGGCCAGGAATGATTTATTAACAAATTCCTCTGTGAATATCTTCAGAATACGAGTGAGAGTATAACTGGAAAGTTTGGAGGACATAGGTGCAACATTGGCTGAGATATTTGGCCTGAAAATGACAAAAAGCTCATTTTAAGAAAACGGCATTTGAAGTTTTAAATAGGGGAAGAAAGTTAAGGTCACAAGTAAACAAAATGTTATAAAATAATCATTTTAATGTATTTTTAATTTTTTTTTTTATAGTATTTCGAAAGAACACATTTTGAGGGACTAAACTAGCCCAAAATCTCAAAATTGACCACTGCATAAAAAACAATGATTTTGCCTGTAGTGTCTCGCCTTAAAGGTGACATATCAATCTGAATTTTTGTCTAAATTCTGATGTCTAGGTGCTATAATCAGGTCCGAGAGCATCTATGGACCAACACAGGGAAACGTGAAAAACAACCCGAGTAAACCACATTCATTCACTGTGAACGGAGCCCTTCTAAGGCACAGAAAACACTGGATCATAAGCTGATCACCTCAACGTGTGCAATTTTTTAAGCTAAAATATTTTCTAAAAAGTACTTCATATTGTCACGTGACCATGATAATTTCTGAACATTTTGGCTATCGCAATATCACGTTTAGGGGTGGGAATCTTCAGGTACTTCATGATCCGATTTCATTCAAATTCTTGAAAAAGTCTACATATTTTCCCCAATTCTTCTGCTCTTAAACTACATCTTAACCAAAATTGGAGTTTCTGTGCTTTTTGTTTATAGTTGGAATATCTTTGTCAGTACTCCCATCTTAAAAGTATGGGTGTCAATCTGTTTCACAATTCAATACATTTACTATTATCATTACCAACTTAATATCATGACGCTTCACATTCTCAGTTTTCAATATTACAGCACATGTCAAATTTTCATTCAAATTTATTTTTCGCAACATTTACAAATTTTTATATTATGTAAGCAGGCTACTTTTGTGTAAGTATCCAAATGTTCACAGACAATAGTTATATTTTTTTCCCCCTCAGCATGATTGCCATTGATTATTACTGATGAGATCATAGACAGTGACATCTTTAACAGACTGCATGCAGACTAATGCACAGATCTATTTCAATATATCGGATGTTTTGTCCTGCTCGAAAAACGTAATTGAGTGTGTGTACATCAATTTCGTATAAAAATATTTGAACATGAAAGTGCAATTAACCGAACTGCGATCGAGTTACAAGACAAACAAACAAAGCGCATGTGTATGTCTGAAGTGTGCGAGTTTCCTGCATCTAATAGCACTGCATTCCAAATGAAAACACATCTAAAGAATATCTAAAGTAAAATACGGCAGGTGGAAGCACACACTGTCAAGCAAAGTGTACATCTCTCACACATAGACTGTAAAAGTGCAAAGTCTATTAAATGAAGCCCACCGCGTCACATCTGAGAACATCCGAAATTTCTCCCACACCTAATCACAATATTCATGATATTGTTACATACTTAATATCTTTCGCAGTTTTTGCAACTTGTGTGTTTAAATATAAATGTGTATTTTACAGTTTAAGTGCAATAAGACAAGAAAGAGATCGCCTCGGTTATGTAGCGAGGGAACAGAATCCCAATTCCTTTAGTCACAGCTGACATAACGTCGAACCTGACCAACTGATACTGTACTCAGTTTAGTACTCACATGCAATGTGACAGCGGTTTTCTATGCTTCAGATGTGTGCACTAAGATGTGTCTTTGGACAATCAAAACCAAAGGTGAGGGTTTAGTCAGTATCTAAGATATGAGCTGTAAATTCTAATCCCTAAAAAAATCTTACTGACCCCATACTTTAATGGTACAGTATATAAAACAAGTTAAAGTGATTAATGTAAAATTAAATACTTGTTATATATGTTATAAAAAATAACAAGTAAATGGAAAGTCCTCTCCATGATAAATATACTACAAATGTGTGCATGTGTGTTTACGTCAGTACTGGAAATGCAGCGGATTATTCATGTATTCATTGATAAAAGGGCAGACAAGCTTCTTTCTCAAGTAACTGTCAAACAGCCACAAAATGACTCACTCTCAGGAACAAACAGCCCCAAAAATATCATAAATACTAAACGTCTCAAAGTTTGCGTGTGTGCATCAAGTAAAGACAGAGAGCTTAAAAGGAGTTGAAAGCGCCACTGTGTGTGTTTGGCTACTGAGGCTGCTGTGAGCGACTTTCCACTGCTAACCTTCCTATTAGCATAATGCTAATGAGCGGTTGAGTTCAGCTCCCCTTGCTGAGGGCAACAGCCTAAAACAACATTACTCATCTGTTCTGCACACCACACTAAAGGGGGAAGGATGTAAACAAAACAAAAAAAAAAACATTTTGAATGTGATTTTTCCTCCTGTTTTTTTGACACCATCACAGTGTAGCACAAGCAGACTGATGTGATAGACAGAGGCGAGCATGTTTTGTTTATGTGCTGATGTGTGAATAGCTATTAGAAACAGTCCTACTGAACGTTTATTTCAATTAAATTAGAGTTACCATGGTATAGTGTCGTATCAGATGATAATAGCGTTTGTATACCACTGTGTTGTAAATGTGTTTACAAATTTAACAATAGACACAAATGTGAGTTGATTTTTTGTGTTTACCTGCACCTCTCGAGCATGGTAAGCGATGATTAGTCCAAGAAGAATGACGGTGGAAAGGCTGATAAGACACTTCAACGCCAGTGAATACATGGAGCTCTGTAAAACATGTGCAAATATTGTTATTAGCAAAGTCATCATTATTATTTTACAGAGAAATATTTATTTTCAGGTGTTAACCCTTAATGTTCCCAAAGAAAAATGTAAAAAATGAGCAAATCTGAAAAAGTTTTCACTGAATGAGGACCGAGGTTTTCAAGCTTCAGAAGGATGCAAAAGCACCAGACACATCATAAAAATGGTTCATACGACTTCCCAAGTCATACGATGGGTCTGTGTGATGGACAGATGGAAGTTTTTAATCATGTGATAAAATGTCCTGCAATGAGATTAGACCAGAGACTGTCAGATGTTACTTTTTTCATGAATAACAACTGGAATTTCATCATCATTTCAGCTATCATACGGCATCAGAAGATCAGTCAGCACATTTTTTTAAAGAAATCAAATGTGATCAATAAAAACATTGGTAATCTTACAAAAGATTTCTATTTAAAAGAAAAATGCTGCTCTTTTAAACTTTCTATTTATCAAATAGTGTTGAAAAAAGGCATCATGGTTTGCTATCACAGGCATATATTGCGTATAAAATACGCTAAAACAGAAAACAGTAATAGAACTTGTAGTAGTATTTCACAGTATTACTGTTTTACTGTATTTTTGACCAATTAATGCAGCCTTGGTGAGAATAATTTATGAGCCTTTTTCCATCCTCCTCAAAGCTTGACAGCCCCACTCCTCACTCCTCATTCACTGTCATTATTTGATTAAAAAATGTGATACTGTTAAAAAATGCACCTTTTGTGTTCTACAAAAGACAAACAATCCTCCGACACGAGGTGTAAATGATGACAGAATTTTCATTTTTAGGTCAACTATCTCTTTAAATAAGAAATAAACAGCACAATCACAGCATGTGCATCTGTGCCATACAGTCTGCCAAGACATTTTTAGTGTCTTTTTATAATCTATGGATTACATGCACATCACTTTCAATCACACCAAACACACACAATGCCATGGTTACTCAAACGTGTGTCTGCCTGTGTGTGATTGCAGGGATCTCAACTTGACACCTAGAAATACATTACTACCTGCTGCACACAACACAGCTTTCATTTAACACACACAGCTTGCTTAAACCCTGACTGAAAAGCAAAAGTTTTCAATTGTTTCCAGCCTCGATGATGTCCAGCTGAACCTCACACATTATAAGATTGGCCACCCGTGGGTCTAATTTAAGGCTCCGTACTGGAAGCATTATTCTACACGGACAGACAGTGGTGTCTGGGGGACCCACTCTCACTCTCTCACTCTCACACTGACACACACCCACACACACATGTATAAATACACAGGGAGCACATACACACTATACCCATCCAGGGGCTAACAGCTTATCAATACAGCAACTGCTGTGTTTCAATCTCTGTCAGGCTTCCAAACGAGTCTTAAAGATGATTTTCTCTAATGGGTGGAAAGATTGATTGGTCCTATAGGCTCAACATGATTTATCCGGACAGGACATGTTCCTTCATCAACGTCACTGTTGGTTCTGGAACAACATCAGGGATTCTGGTCATGTTGGTTATTGTTATTGTTAAAGCTATGAATGTCCGGAAACTAACTTTAACGCACAAAAATTTGTACAAATATGCACAGACAATAATGCGAATGCACAGCTGAACTTGAACTAAGGTACAAGCTAGTCAGAATGCATAACTCACATCCTGAATAAGCCGTTTCTGTAACAGCAAGTCACAAGCGCACAGAAATAAAGTGAATCATATGCATAAAGCAGAAAGAATTCACAAAACTAACTTAGGGTTAGGTTAGGTATTTATACCTGCAGGTTAATTATTTTTGCAGTAAAATGATAATGACATTCATTCCTTGACACACAATTTCAAAACACATATAAAAACATAATATAATACAATTAAATAACTGTAACATGGTTTAAATGCTCAAGACTCTACCACTCAGAAAATGTTAAGTAAATAAATCGTATCTTAAATTAAAATTTAAATATTTATATAAATCATATAGCTCTAAAATATACTAATACTAATACTAAATAGCTATACTAAAAATCCTGATACTTTACTATGATCATTATAGGGATTTATTTAAAGAGCAATAAGGACCATTTTATTGTTTTATGTTGATAAATATTTTATATGTTTGATACATTTTTCAAAATTGACAATTTGACGCATTTATGTCATGTTACTAAAATGAAGGCAATTCAATTAAATAAAATAGATTATAATTAAATTATTTATATAATTAATAAAAGTATAGAATAACATTAAATGACATTGTAAATATTTTATAAATAATGCATATTATTTATATAATGATGAACAATTTATTATAATAATGCTAAATAAATATATATTACATAATATTATATTGTATTATATTACAGTTTAACCTTCTTTGAGTACAGTGCATATTTAATAAAAAAGGGAAAGAGACCCTTTCCTGGTCTTTTTGTAATGAGAGCTACAGTGAAATATTGACTAAATTAAAAGGACATTTACTTAAAAAATCTTTCAAAATGTGAAGCTTGAAATGGAAATATGTAAAGTCACACACCACACAAAGTTGAGAGAGATCTTTACCGGAGGCTTTTTATCGCGGATGCTAACTATATTTAATGCATATGTGGTCATGAAGGTCAGAACTTCAATCTCGCTCTCCTCTCACTTTCTCCCTTGCTCTTCCTGCGTGACTGAGTTTTTTCTTCTTCTTCTTTTCTGATGTGTTACCATCCTACTAAGTGAGCCCTCCTTGTCTGTGACATGACTATCATAGCTCGTGTTATACACAAGTGTGTGAACGGAGAGTATGACGACTCAGACTCGGGCTAGATTAGCAGTTATCGATCCAGGTCATGATGGACACCATGCAGAGCTAATAAGCTTTCTGAGCTCCATTAACTCCATCAGCATACTCTCGCACGCTCAAAATCTTCCTTTCATTTCTCCTCCATCTATTCAGCATCCTCTCTTTCCTTCTCCCTGGTCCTTTCATAAACATCGAACAAATCGGCTCTGACGTCTGAATACACAGTCATCTTCGAGCCTTCTGTCTGTCACAAACACGCTCGCGCACAAACGCACGCACACATTCGCAGTTGAATGTACCGTCACAAATGCACACAGTCATCTGTGATTCTAATGTAATTACTTCCTCTTGTTGCAATTTCTTCATTTACTGCTGATGTTGGGTGAAGTGACTCACTTGAAAAATCTCAAATCCAAGCCACATACAACATTCGTACACACAGAACGAGAGATTTTTCAGAACCTGACACACAAATAACACTCACAGCTTAACCCCCGAGAGGAAGGATGGCGTCTTCACACACACAAGACGCGAGGTAAAACAAGCATGAGAGATGGACCACTCAGGAAAAATTAACGTGAGATATCAGAATATGGTGGACGGTAGAACAGCTGATTACCTTTTTTGATATAGTTTGTTTATATTAGTGCTGTCAATTGATCAACAAATTTAATCACAATTAAATACTAATTTAAAATACTACGGTTTACCTGTAAATGTGTTGAAATTAAGAAATGCATGACAAACAAATTTAAGGAAACAGAACCTTTTACACTTCCGCCAGATATGAGACATAATCCTTATTATTCTGTAATAATCCTTATTATTCTTCTTCTTTATATTCAGCTATTATCAGCCTTTATAGACACATGGAAAGAACCTATATGAGGATATATGCGCATATATGAGACCTGTATGCAGTATATATGCACATATATCATAATATATATGCTGCACATATGCGTATATATGCCACATATAGGCAAAAATTGAGGTGCATATATGTATTACTTAATTGACTTGTAACCCAAAGGTTGGAGGTTCAAGTCCCAGGTCTGGCAGGGATTGTAGGTGGTGGGAATGAATAACCTGCTATCTCTCCACCTTCAATATCATGACTGAGGTGAGACCCTTGAGTACTTCTCACTGCTGTGTGTGTGCACTTGGATGGGTTAAAAATTATTTTTATGTATTTTAATAATTTTACTTCACCTAACTAACATATAGGTGAACATATAGGTGCATATATGTACATATAATGTAGGGAAACGGACAATTTTATATATGTCACATATATTAAAAACCTATATATGTTTATATAGGTTATTTCCATGTGGGTACTGTAAATAAAACATTTACCAAGCCCCATTGCTTCAATTCCGGTACACATTTACCCAACTATTACATTTACTATTGCTAAATAATACATTTTCTTGTGACCCTACATGTCGTATTATGACAAAACGCATAACGAAGAAGAACTGCAGCTGCATCAGAGCTAACATTAGCATCATGCTACATCAGACAATTATGAGCATAATACTCAAAATTCACTGTAAAACACCATTGATAGTTTGTACTAATCACCTTTTGTGATCACATGTGGAATCTGGTCATTTACTGTTGTTAAAATAAGGCTTTTATATCCTTTTTGTATGGCTGTAAAAACTAGCATTTTAGATGTTACATATTCATTATTATAAATATGTCGGAATCTCAAGAAAATCACATAAAAACCAAATCTTATCTTAGTCATGTGTTTATTAACTTATATCTTATTTCTGCATTCAATGTACAATGCACATTATTAACAGGATCTATTTTTTTTTTGTCTATTTACACTTTGGGCAGCCATGGTACATTAAAAATCTAACCAAAAAAAAAAACGCAACCCATGCACAGTTCTGTAATTTTTCTTTTGACTGTTATTTTTTTTCATAATAGCCAAATTATGTGGGATAACTGTCACCCTGGCAACACTTGCTGTACCTTTGTCACACAAATAACTTTCCGAGCTACAATGACGGCAAGAAGTTGGAGTCAAATCTTAGCAAAAAATTAATGCGCAAAAAAATGTACGTGTCTCAATAGCTAAACCAACTAGCTTTAAGAAATAACATTTTTAGCATGATTTAAGCTAAAGAAGCTACATTTATGATACTTTCAATGTTAAATGTCATTACTGATTTGACATGTGTTATTTAAATGTAATCAGATCATAATGAAATTATGATTTTAGTCCTTCCGCAATTTCATTTGAAAATGGGCTTATATTTCTATTTTTCCACAGCTGCAAGGGCTACTACCAAGATGGCCGCCGACTGGACTATGGCTTAAAGAGACTTTGTTCAGGGCAAAGATAGATTTGCAGATGATTAATATCACTGTATGTGCTGTGTTGTGTGTTTTCCCCTTTATTCTGAGCACTTTATCTAAGTCAAGCAGTCTAATAATGTGAGCCCTCTAGCCAAACCAATCACACACGTGCCACACTTTATCATTCACCCTGCGACCTACACTCACCCCATACAGAAATCCACAGCAAATAAACCACAATCAACCTCTATAAACACACACACACACACACACACAAGACAATAAATACATCACCAGCACAAACACACAACCAACCCCAGCTGGTAATGTGAGAATGTGATCTGTTTCGCCCTTTTCAAAGGAACTGTATTGTTCAGTGGTTGCTCATTTGTAGCTAACTTGACTGAGTTCTTAGTTCTGTTTCTTTTTAAGTATGAACTTTTTTGTTTCAAAAGTCAACACAAAAGTGATCGACACAAATCACTGTAGACGTGAATGAGATGATAATTCACATTTTTGATTGATTATATTTTGAGTTTTAGAAGTGTTTGGTCCTTTTGTAGCAGTTTCTCTTACAAAATAGAAACGAGATATCTTTGTAACACAGAAAACTAAAAGATCGCAGCGACTGAATTATGATGTATTAATCTATAGTAGTAAATGAGACTTGCAAAGATATGCAGCTTATGAATGACTCTAGTGCAGGTAAATATAATTTCTATCCATTTATATTCAAGCCTGTATTAAAGAAAGAAAATCAAAATATAGGCACTTTTTTAGGTGAGCGAGTGACTGTCATTTTGTTTCAGGTATTCAAATGTAATTCCATATGTCAAGCATTAACATTGCTTTGTACATTTTTTGATTTCTAATAGAGATTGACCGATATATCGATTTCCCGATATTTTCCCCGATATTTAAGCATTTTACCATAATCGGTTATCGGTTTTGTAATAT
>JAUCMT010000054.1:12958751-12976529 GCA_032357475.1 Enteromius thamalakanensis
ATAAACACATATATTATGTAAAGAAAAACTTTTATTTTGGATGCGATTAATCGCGATTAATCATTTGACAGCACTAGATTTTTTTTTTATTCATTCAAATTAAATTTATTAGTTATACTGTATAGCCCAAACCCACATGGACATCCTGATTTAAACAGGTTAAACAGACTGTAGAAACCCACAGAAACATTTAAAAGTCAAAATACTAAGTAAATGAATCAATAACAGGACAGACATCTGCTCACATACGTAACCACTGCAGGAAGACTCCGCAAGATTGATGTTTTTTAGATACATGTGCATACAGATGATTTCACATTCAAACATGGCAGAGAGAAGCCGAAAAGTAAAGGATTAGTCACGGATGAGGTCCCAGCAGTGACAGTTTTACCATGGTGACAGGTTTTTGCCTGAGCATTAGGTTGGCGTTGTGACAGGTTCGCCACGGTGATGGTTACCTGGCGACAGGTGAGCACTCTGCGGGGATTGGTCCCTGGGGGTCGGTTCAACCAAGCCTCGTTTATCACTGACGTGCACCACATGGAGTAACAGATGCCTGAATGTAGATGGCAGCGGGGAGCGAATGTGTGTACTGTTTGTGTGAGAAACAGAGAGCAATGAAAGCAGTGGCGGAGTGAGGATGTGCAAACCCAGTAAATTGCATATGAACTTTACTATATCAAAGGAAATTGAAACTGGCCTAAAAAATATTTTTGCCATTTATATTTTTTTACGAAATACTTGACTGTTTAGTTGACTATGGGTGCGCTCAATTTTCTCTTAAGCCTTCTGTTCATCAAAGAATCCTAAAATTTTACTTTTGCCACACAAATATGAAGAAGTTTCTGGAGCAGAAAATGTGAATTTTATAATTATTTCTAAAAGATCATGGGACACTGAAGATACTAAAAAATGCTTGTTTTTTATTTATGTAATTTAGTGCAATGAAGAAATTGCTACTTATTTTAGTTACATTCATTTTATTATGTACCGATACTATTTTGTCATTTTTAATATTACTTGATTTTTCGTTTTTTTATTCCAACAATGGTGGTTTGTGGTTTGAGAGAATTTGGAGATGTTTATGAAATTTGAACATGAGGTTGTCAGAGAGAGACTTGTGCTGGATCTTGGAGTGTGTGTGTGTGTGTGCATGCTTGCGCTCCTATAATTGCTCTTAGATCCCTCCGCTCTTTTGTCTAAGAGCAAGATCCGTCTTTCAATTCATTTCCTCCACTTCACCACAAATTTGAGTCTGCAGCAGGGCTAAGCACAAATCCTCCAAAGCCGACTGTGTATGTGTGTGTGCGCAGGCATCTGAAAGCCAGCGAGACTAGAAGAGAGAGAATTTGGTTGTACTGCAGCTCCTCAGAAGCATTGATATGAAATAGAGATCTGGGACACCAACAAGGTTGTCCAAAAACAGCACGAGTCACTCACACTAATGAAAGGTCCTGCACCAAAATAAAGCAAGTCATCAGCACCCCTGCATCTATAATGTGTGCAAATACACTCTCTTCTCCCCATATATATATATTTATACATATATATTAATTAGTGCTGTCAAACAATCATTTGCATCCAAAATAAAAGTTTTTGTTTACATAATATATGTACTTGTCCTGTGTTTTTTCTATTATGTATATATAAATATGCATACATTTAGTATACATTCAGAAAAATTTTATATGTATATTGATTTGTATATTTATATGTTATATTATTTATAAATATATGATATAATATATAAATAACACTTTATTCTTACATTTAAACATGCATATTTTTGTACTTATATATACATAATAAATACACACAGTACTTACTCATATCTTAAGTAAAAAAAAAAAGTTTTATTTTTATTGCGATAAATAATTTAACAGCATTAATAATATATATACATACATATACACACATACAGAAAGAAGGACATATGACATTTTGATTAAAATAAGATTTTTATTCATATTCAATATCAGTGCAACATAAAGTAAAACTTAAGAATCCAGTCAAAACCAGACTGCTTTTTAAGTTTTCCTACAGGAAATCAAGTGCGCACCCTTTAAAGGCAAACAGATTAATAACTCATCTTTTTGTCGATAGCCTCAGTGTTTGACTGCTCTCTTTTTTGGCACGTAGACTGAAATTGCGGTTCATCGGCTTGTAGACATAACAAAAAGTTCAAAGGTAAATAAACTCGGAGAGATGTGTTTTTATAGTGTGTGTGTTGTTTGGGTTTTCTATGCCTCAGTGAGAAAGAGAGTGGAAGAGAGAGGATAATAAGGGACGGGTAAGAGTCAAGAAGCTAATAAGGCCAAAGGAGGATGAAACATGATTCTAACATCAAATTAACCCACTTAAGTAAGAGATGACCAAAAGCTCTTCAATCCATCCTGCAGGGTTAGATAGATAGAGGGAAATTTAATTAGAAAGAAGTGTGGAACCATGCGACAAACCAAATACAACCAAGTAGGTTAATTAGGAGCAGCGGAGCACTTGTTTCCTGTCTTCATGTCCCTCTCTCACACTTTACTGCTTATGTGCAAATACACTCTCAAACGCATCATGTACATGTAAACAACTTCACAATCCCACTGTTGTGCATTAAGTGTAAAATTAACAATGAATCTCACTGAACAGACCGTGTGGGTATGGAGTGTATGCAAATAGGCAGAGGAGAAAACAATGGGTCCAATATAAGCTTAACGACAATAGAGTTTGAGTGACAACTCCATTCTAACCAATCTCTGATGAGAATACATGCCAGTCACAACGAGGTTTATGAACATGGACTAACAATAGCAAACACTCTGATTAATCCACCCTGACCATTATCTCAAACACCCCAGACAGAAACAAATGCCACATTTACTCAACTCACAGCAAGCGTGTAAGCAAGGTATTTTAAATATTTAAAGGCTACCTAACTTTGAAAAAAGCACATTTCTAATTACTAAAATCATGCATATACAAATTCATTTGGATTACAACAAATTATACATTTGTGTCTATTAATCAAAAAATGCGGGGAAAGGGAAATGGTTTTAATATTAAGCCGAACATCTGTTTTAACCATTGATAATAATAAAAAATGTTTTAAAATCCATTTAAACAACATATTATGAATTAAATATATTTACACATGTATCATTAGAATCTACTAATGGTAATACATATGTATGTTCAACCATGTTTATGTATTGTACTGGTCACACAAATATTTGTGACCATGAAATATCATGCAACTAAGAAGCCCTTAAATTGTCTGCAATCACTGAGCACTTAAATGGGTCAAATCACAATTTATATATTAGTTTCCTCATGAGGTCAACTTATAATGTTAGCTGAAATGTGCAATTTCTCAGTGACCTGTGCTGTTGTGGGTCATCTTGAAGCGTTTTAGACAGCTATTAACTGCAGCTTTAAAGACAACTTTTTAGCCTCAACAGATGTGACTTAAACACAGCAAACGGCGGCATGTCTTTCACAACATATACTTTGTGTATCTCACACTACTCACAAACAGCCAACTATGACTCTTGAGATGTGATTTGTCATGTAAGATCAATCTGACACAGTAACAGCTACAATAGATCTTCCATAGTGCTAAAAGGACTATAAGGATATAGGATATAGTTCTGTCATCAATTACACATTTTCATGTCATTCCAAACCCAGTCGGGAATCGAAAGATCAATTCCAATTCCAGAATCGAGTAAGGACTCGGACACTAAAAATTTCAATTACACCTATCAATTGTGTGCGCATCCTTATTTTTTTTAAATGGTGAAAAGGGGCTGTTAAAATGTGTTTGTCTTTGAATCATTTATTCAAATACATTTTCATCTGGTAATGAAACAAGTAAATCCTGAGTAAGTCATTGAATCATTCCATTCATAAATGCCATGAGATTGGTTAGTTGCCTAACTACAACCTTTTTTTTTTTTAAATCTCAGTTTATCCAAAATTGTGCACACAAACTAGACGATAGGACGATTTTTGATCGTGGACGATAAAAATTTCTCCATGACCTGCTTTTTAAGTAATATCGTAGTATCGTGCTATTTTATCATCTCCATCTCAATATGCTGTACAACGCCACATACATTCACATCAGTGTTAACTCAGTGGTAGAGTTACACTCACCAGACACTGCCTTATTCACAATCACAAAAGTACATTACTCACTTTAAAGTCTTGCTGATTAAACATATGTGTGCTGTCCAGATGTGCTTTTCCAGTGCATACACCTGAAGTGCGCACTAAATATAGCCTAATTACTGAATATTTATCACATGATTGTAGTAATACTGTCACAAACACACAGCGTTAAACACAGTTGCTTGTGTCTAAAGTGAAGTAAACAATTGAGAGAAAAACGTGCCAGTGATCCGTGCATCTCTTAAAGGGACAGAACTAAACATGCCGCCGCTTGTGATTAAAGGGATAGTTCACTCAAAAATTATAATTGTTAATGTTGTCCCAAACCTGTATTCATTTCTGTATTCAACACAAAATACATGTAAGATATTTTGAGTAACCAAACAGGTCCTCATTGAATTTAATACAATTTTAAACAGAAAAAAGAAACTCAGTCAGATAAAAACAATCTGAGAGAGAGTAAATGATGTATGTAGTGCGTCACGTTTCATGTTTGTTAATTCAATACTGCTGAATACACCTAATCTTCCTGAAAAATAAAAGCACTGTTTGTTTTATTCATATTATGTTTATTTGTAATGTGTATTTATTTGAATAACAAAGATAAAATAACAACTATTTTTTATCTTTGCTCATTTTGGCCTAAATATCTCCGCTTCTTTATTTATACAGATGGTGGACAACCAGAACGCCCTTTTCACCGCCTTGCCTAACCGCCGACACGGCACTTTAGAGTGCACTTGCAGCTGTTGACAAGCATTAAGTTTGATATGATATTTTTTTCATATCGCCCACCCCTAACACAAACAGCTCTTAACTGACTCCAGTTTTTATGTAGCCAGCTGATTTTTGTTCATGGTATTCAGCCATATACTTTGGCAAAATAAATGTTTCATATCTATATGTTTGACTTATTTTGTTTTAGCCACATTGGAATCACTGATTGATTCCAATGTGGCTAACGGAGCAAATTAAACGGTACTTATAAGCACATCTGGATGAACACAGACATAAACATACTTGATGCAAAAAGTATTTAACTACAAAATCGTCCTAATGCAATACACAAAAATGAATGATGCAATACTTATAAGCTTAAAGCTTTTATACCTCATATACTGCAAAGGTTTTCACATAATTTCAAACAAAACTATTATGACTCTTCAAAGGCCTGGATATCAACATGTAAAGTCATTAATATATTCTTGATTATTTTGGGTTTTCAAGCCTTTGAAGGCACTCCTAAAAGTGACAGAACTAGGCACACATTTTGCACGTCCATTTTTTTATTTACCCAAAACTGCACTGTGGAACATCGTCCTTCACGTCTCAAACGCATCAGTCCTATCTAAAAAAACAAACAAACATCCCACACAGTTTTTGTAAAAAGAAATGCCCTGCCTTTGTTGCCCTTGAGATTAAAAGAATTTTGTTTTTTTGAGAGAGAGAATTTAGCAATATAATCAAAAGTTTCAGAAGTGCATACTGTACAAGTATAAAAATGAATAATGAATATAAACTCTTAATCAGAAGTGCACAATAATGTCAGAACTATATCAGAATTATAAAAAGCCTACAAATTTGTTAAGAAATGTAAACACATGCGCAGTCAAAAAGACTCGATAAGTGAACACTGGATCCCTGGATAGCAGGTGCTGGAATATTGAAAAGCAGAGAGATGAAATTGTGCAAAAAGCCTGCCATTCACGGCCAGCACAAAGGAACAGACAACACAAAGCTTGTTGTTGAACACGCTCTCACTCAGAATTTGAAAGTGGCACAGCCTCTTGTGACGATCAAAGTAACACGATTCAATGTCCTCTCTATTTACTTTACTAACAAACCGTCACATGCAGTTCTGCAAGACAACTGAATGTATGATAAGCAGCCTATTTGCAGTATCAAAGGTAGACAAAGAAGCTTTCCTGTCACTAAATCAAGTCACGTTTCAGGAGAAAAACAAATGTCAGAAATAAAAAGACACATCGAGAGACTTTTGTAATAAAGGCAGTTCATGGTTCTTCAACCCTCTTTAAGACGAAGAACATTGGAATATTTGTACATATTTGTTCATGCGATGAGTTAAGTGTGTTTTTGTAATTAAAAACAAACTACTAATCATGGAAAAATAAAATGGCACCAAGCAAAAAGGTCCAAGGTCGGAGCCTTGAGGGACATCATAATAAGGCAAGAGAGGACAAGCAGAGAGAGAGCAAGATGGGTGTGAAGACAGGAACAGCAGCCAAATGAGAGAAATTAAGAATAGAAAGCCAAATGTCAGGTCAAACATAATTAGACTGGGATGAGAGAGAGTGTGAAAGATGGAGAGAAAAAGTGAGGAAAAAGATATGAGATAATCACAACACAACATGCAGAGGAGTTTTCAGAACCACAAAGTTGCAAAAAACAAGTCATTCATGGCATATATCTAGACACCTCATTACTGCTTTTCCGTTTAGAGACACAAACACTTATGTAAACACTCAGAATGATTAACATTCAAATCTAAAATCTACATTAAAATCTAAAAAACATCTAAAAATGTTTCCATTGTGTTAGCCTAGATATATAGGGTAGCGTTATTTTAAAAGTACACTTTCTAGGCATAAAAAAATATATAATATTTTTACCATTTTACAATAACTTTATAATTATTTTTTTTAAATAAATATTGAAATATTTTATTTAGTAGAGACGGAGAGCAAAAAATACCTTCTAAATAAATAGAAAAGTTTTTAATAGAACAGTTGCCGTTTTTTTATCACTGTGGCAACTGTGGGACTGTGAGACAAAGAACAGAAATGAGAAAAAAAACTGAACAGTATTTTCATTAGAGGGAATAATTAATAGAGTGTGGCGACTGCTGATGGCGGGGCGTATTAGGGGGAGACCTGATGAAATCCTTATTAAGTGAGAGAGCGCCGTACTGCAGGAGAGAGCACATGCCGAGAGGCGTGGATATGGGCTGCTGTGATTGCCATCAAGAGCCTTGTGCCCAATTCACCATTGATGACTGGGCACAGCTCAAGAAAACTCTTCAGAGCAGATACCGTAACAAAACACAATGGATGACTGTGTACAGCTGTACGGCTCTGATGCCCTTTCTGAGAAAATGCACAAAACAGATTTACCAGGAACAATTTTTAAATATAAAAACCATACACTGGTCATAAGGCTAACAGTACAAAGGGCACCTCCTTAAGCAACGCTGCCAGGAAACTTTATTTAATGTTGCCTCAAACAGCCAACCAGGTGAGACACAGGAGCCACGATCGATCTAAAGTATCCAGACAGGAATTTGTTACCCATTTTCAGTGGGAAAGCGGCCAAGCAACATTGCTCAAAAAAGTTGTATCATCTATCATCAGCCTAAGAACTGCTGTGCTATATACAGTAGCAACTCAGTATGTGTCTGTCTGCTTCAACATAACAAGCACATTTTACCACCACTCTTTTATTCCTTTACCTGTAACTTCATTTTAACGGTCAATCAAATATATCAATTGTAATGTACGTACGTTCCTTTGCACCACCTAAAGGCCTTTTAACAACAAATGTGACAAAAATACCAGAACCAATTTTATTTACAAAACAAAACAGCTAAGTATTTAATACAAATGGATGAAACAATTGGAAAAAAATGTATGGTCAAGCAGCACTAAACAGCAATTTATTGAAAATTGGCAATATTTAAAAATTCAAAATTAATTTAGACACCAAAAAGTTATACAATTCTCAACTTCATAATGTACATTATAGGGCTGCAACTAACGATTATTTTGATTATCAATTAGTTGGGCGATTATTTTATTTTATTTTATTTTATTTTATTTTATTTTATTTTTCTCGATTAATCAGATACAAATTAAACACTTCTTTAATTTTATATATACTGTGTATATATATATATATAGTTTAAAAAATACACTGGCATATTCAGTTGGTAAGATAAAAACAGCTAAAATTAAAAAAATGTAAAATTTTGTATAATAAAATGACAGTAAAAAAACACAGTAAATTACGTTTGAAAACACATTTTCTAGTTAACAAGTTAACTTTGTAGTGAACTTAAAAAAAAAAAAAAAAAACTAGAAATGCAAAAAGCTAATAGTGACAAATGTAACGTTATTTGCATTCGCTGAAAACCAGCGAGGTAACAAAGTAACACATTTTTACCATAATATCGTGTAATGATGTTTTCGTGTATCGCACTCCCCATATGCAAAAATAAAATATATAAAATAAAAATAAAATAAAACACATCACAAAGGTCTGTTAAATGAATAAAACTAGAGGCACTTGTTAGCTTTAAGATGAGTTTTTCAATTCAATTATTTAATCCAAATACACTTTATTTGTGACAGGCTCTGCTATTTTTTTATATACACATACTGAAAACTTTGCTCAAGTTTATTATGTAAACTATAATATAGACAGTCGCATAAAGTATGCTGGCAATGACATAAATCAAAGCAAATGGCACAAACTGTTCAGAGAAGAACGCTGGAAAATATGACAGAATTAAGATGCTTGTCTATAGACTACTGCAGTACAAGCCGCAGTTCAACTGCGCGTGACAAACACTGCCAGTGTGAAAGCACAATCGACCCGCGCTGCTCCTGCTCTGCATACGCACAACACACAAGCTGCTGACGCGTGCAGTGTGAAACCGGCATTAACGAGTAGCAAGTAAACAGATCTAGTGCGACTGCCCCGTAAGCAAAACAGTAAACAGCAACAGTTCAAACCAAAGCACTTAAACTAATAATTGAATTATAATTTAATTGCATAGTTTCTTATATGCAATTTAACTTTTTAAGTGTTCGCACATGACTGTGTCACTGCCATGCCATGAAAGCTCGGTCTTGCATAGCGTTTAGGTTACCCTCGTCTTAGAGGCGTTTAATGTAAATTGCTCCCATACCTTGGAGGAGTTGGGGCGCACATTTCTTCCCGCAGACGCTTCTGTAACCTCCATTGCGCGAATGGCTGTGTATCTGTGTGTATATACACACGTGAGCAGCCCAACAAATCGATAATGGCATTCGTTGACAATGAATTTCATTATCGATAATTATCGGTTTTATCGATTAGTTGTTGCAGCCCTAGTACAATATGAAAAATCTATATTTAGATTAAATCGAGATCTATAGAGCTATAGTTTATAATATTTAGGGGGCAGTCCTGGCCTAATGCATGTAGTTGGACTTGTAACCCAAAGGTTGTGGGGATTGTGGGTGGTGGAAGTGAATAACCAGCACTCTCTCTCAATACCACGACAGCTCCGGGTGTGTTAACGGTGTGTGTGTGTGTGTGTGTGTGTGGACATTGGATGGGTTAAATGCAGAGCACAAATTTCAAGTAAGGGTCACCATACCTGGCCACAAGTCAATTCACTAGATACCAGCAAAGGTAATCAAATGTAAAAATTATAAATGAAATATTCTAAATAAAAATAAAAGAAATAAATATTCATTTATTGATATGGTATACTTATGCATTCCTTTCTATGCAAGAAAAAAAGAGAAACAGACAGAGAGAGAGAAGAGAGAGGACAGTTACCAAAAGCCATTGATCTTGTTAACAATGAAAGTCAAGTGTGTTTTGTGATGTATGTGGAAGAGAGCAAGACAGAGAAAGTGCCAAAACACAAACATGAAGCAATCCAGCCTATAAACTGCTTTTAAGAGAAGTGATTGTTTGATCTCTCTTGCCCTCCGCTCATGGAGGTAATGATTAAAAAGGATGACAGACCGAGAGTGACAAACACACAAGATATCACAAAGCAGACCCTCTCTTTATCTGCTTTTAGGATTGTGTGTGTCTGATCTTTCATGGCCTCTGCTGACAGAGCTATTGATTGAGAGAGAAAGCAGCCCTGTCGCTCCTCCAGATGTGCTGTGAGTCTCGCTGCATCTCTATGCTGATGCAGTAACAGGTTACACACGTGTATCAGAATGTCTCCGTGTTTGTGTGTGAGAAACAGTGCTGTCTCTGTTCTCTCTCTAATTCAGGCTACGTTTTCCTTCTGCTGCTGCTCCTGCTGAGCTCTGACGCTTCTACATGCCCTCCCTGACCTCTGCTGGCAAGACAAATAGATTTCCCTCTACCTGCATCTAAACATACACTCATGCTAACACACACAGACCTTATTAGGATTATTATTGATCGTCTGTCAACGTGGCGCCTAAAATACACTAAACCTCACAACCCTGCACACTGTTCTTAACTAAATGCATGTACAAAAGAGAGTGTGTTTGTGTGTGTGTGTGTGTGAAAGAGAGAGTGAGGGTAGAGAGAGAAACAGACAATAAGAGAGAGAAGAGAAGGGACAAATGGAGATGGAAACTGAAAAATGGCACTAAAAAAAACATGTTTTTTAGACACGTACCACTGCAAATGCTTTACCTTTGAAAATACATAGGAGTATGTATATTTGTCCTGTATGTACACACACATAAACATAAAGAGAGAGAGGGACAGAGAGAGAGAGAGAGAGATGGGTAGATTATTTACAAATTGTTATCAGTTTCTAATTTCCAAATAACATACAAAATAGTAGTAACAAACCTAATACAGTACATTACATTAAACATTTTAGGTAGCCTATAATCAGACTACTTTTAGATTAATTTTGACCTATCATCTTTTTAAATTGATTTAAATAGGACAATCTTGTACCATATTGATAAAAATTCAAAAAGTAAGGAAATATATTTCATTTTTTGTCCTCAACAACATGACGTCCTTTAAACATTATAGGTCAAAGTTTCTGAAGCTGGGTTTGTAAAGGAACTGCAGGGGGTTTGAGAGCTTAATCAAAAGCTAATAATAAATAAAATCATAAAAATGATTTTAAACTATTTCAACATGAATCAATAAAACACTTGCTGAAAAAAAAATTTTATTTGGTAAAGGGTAATAGTTTTTTTTTTTTTTTTTATATAATATTTGCAATATTTGCAGTTTGTAATGTAACTGTCCTTCAATGTAAACTGTCTGCAAACTTATTAATCCAAAAAGTGCGTGATTAAGAAAGATATTGTCTCTCAAAACAAAGATTCGACTCCCCTTAACGAGTAGTTTTACACAACACTTCCGCTAGTCAGTGTTTACATCATGTGAAGAAGACGCTGTGTTCTGCGCTGTGAAAGCAAGCATGTTTTGTTTTCATTGCCCAAGGATGCTGATGTAAAGAATTAGTGGTTAAACAAGAACCTTTTGTTGTGCGCTCATCACTTTTACCAATGACTGTTTTTCTACTCTTGGAGAGTTCAACGAGGGATTTGCTAAACGCTTGTCAATGAAAGATAACTCCATCGAACCGTATCAAAGTCATTGCAAAACGACTAATATTAAAGGCATATTTTGAGAAAATTACAATGTTTTGTGACCTTAGATGCATTTAAACCTGTTGTAGGGGACTCCAGCACAATCTTACAGATGTTACAGTAGGGTGATCATACATACACATAATTTTTGCCTTTTTTAATGGTTGGGCTGTGCTATAATTCAATTTATAATAAAAATGCTAAATTAAAAAAAAGATTAACATATGAAATTGAAGTAGCAACTGCATAAAAAAGTAAATATACAAACTAATATTTGAAATATTAACTACAAAATTAATTTACCCCGTAAAAGGATAAATAAAACAAGCACTGTATATACAGTAGTATTGTTTGTTACATGCTACCGACCTACATAAAAATATGCTGATGTGGCTGCGGGTCAGCTGCTCCGATCACATCTAGTTCATTAGTCTGCCACGGACATATAATGTCAAGAGGAGCTTACAGTCCACTCAGCTCTGCAGTTCAAAATCACAGCAGCACCTCCGCAACGCAGAAGAAAGAAACACTGCCAGAGAAAAAATGGAATGTCAGCTTTTACCTCCACGCTGTGGTAAAAATAAAAGTCTCTCTTCAGCCTTTCTCAGCTTAAACCACAAACTGCACTCGGTTCATCTTGATGTTACAGAGTTCAGCTCATGCTGCAGTGTAGCATCTTAAGAGTTCTCAACCACCGATGTATTTCCTGTGTCCTTTAGAACACCTCTCTGTTTGCATAAATACAGGGCATCTAAAAGGCTAGAAGACCATTGATCTTCAAACAGCATAGTTCTGAAACAATGACCTGAATGTGTAGTTGAGTGCCTTGGAGTGCTGTATATAATGCGTGTCAAAAAACAAATGCAAATATATATATGAACATAAAATAAAGTCAAAAACCATTGACGTGTTGACCAGCTGAATGCACATGACCATCCCAAGTGAAAAAGCGGCTGGGAAAAAAAAAATGGGGAATGTGGTTTAAAAATGTTGCAAGCTGAATTTAAACCTTGCCATCCGTGTGGTCCCCGGAGCATAACGTGTTGTGAATATGCAAACAGACTGCTTCACAGCTTGCTTGTAGCTCTGCAATGAAACAAACACACTCACTCACTCACAGACAAACAACAACAAGCTTGAGTTTGATTTCAGCGGCGGCAGGGCTGTCAGCCGCGTGCCGCAGCTCTTGTGACGCTGGAGTAGAGCTGAGCTCTGACTGACAGTCAGGAGAGAGCAGACGCTTGCTGACAGGACTCCAAACAAAGGGAAGTGTCAGTTTGCTTGCGTGACATGCCGGAGGCTTACACGTGGCAAAGAAAAGCTGAAGATGAAGCACTTGTGCCAATTTAGAAGCACTGCCAGTCCTAGGAGATTTTAATCTCATCCATGAGATATCAATGAAAGGCTGTCAAAGAGATGGAAGAATATTCATCTGCACTCTCTCTCTCATCCCCACAAACAAACTCTGTATCACAGAGATAAGAGCATTAGCCCACTGGGAAGACACCTTTTACACAGGATTACATAAATTAACGGCCCATTTCATTTGACAGATTCAACGTGGAACAGACACAGACTTCAGAAGTGTTAACAAACAATCAAGCGCCAACTCCTGTCCAAAGACAGAAGGACGAAAAGTACAATGTTCTGGTGACAGGACATTAATTCAAGTATGAAGCTTTTAAATCGCATCTGACTCAAATTTAAGACTTTACTTCACTTGAAACAGTTACCAACAGAACACTGGGTTTTCTTTTAGCTGCAATCTTCCAAATGGCCAATTAAATATGCAGTCAGTTTTTGTTTATGTTGTGCTGGACTTGCACTAATGGTGTAGATACAGCATTAAGCCAAAAAATTAATAAATAAAAAATCTGATGCAATTGTAGAAATACACCACATCAAGCTGGTCACACAAAATTGTGGCTCTCATGAGGCAACCCACAGCATGTAAAATAAAAGATCTTTTATAAGACTACCAATACAATTATCCTGATCTCAGTTGTCCTCAACCTTGACTCCAAAATCACAGTCTTTTAATGGCTTCCTCATGGCTTTTCCAGTTTTTTGTGATTTACTGGATAAGGAATAAATATATATATTTTTTGATAACTGATAATTTCTACCCAGTACTATTTTTTCAGAGCTTATCATAACCAGAAAAATGCATATTTATTATAATGCCAGTGAAGTTATATTTATTATTTTACATAACCTTCTACAATCTAGACATCACACTTTTAAAACGAGGTTCTCTCATATATCTTGACTCCGAAATGAAATGATAATAAAATTTTGAGGGTTGAATAAAAATAAAAAATGTGTAGATGTTTTGGTTTATTTGCATTACATTTAAGTGATCTTGGAAGTTTGCTGAGGCCCCCTAGTGGGTCCTGCCCCGCTGGTTGAGAATTACCATTTTATCTAATATGAGTTTGAACATTTTTCCAAAATATTATCCTTTTTTGTGTGCATAACCCATTTTAATGAGCAAAAAGCATTACTGGGTTTCTTTTTTAATGTGAATTTTGACAGCAAAATGTATTCCTTTCACATTGTGTGTACCACTGATGAAAATCTATTACAAGCTTGCAGGAATAAATGACTCATTTAGCCTGTTTACGAGGTGACAGGCTTATGCGACAAAACTATATTCCCTGCACGAGCAAGATAAAATCCTGATACAACAGCAATTACCCACCTAATGCACATTCTTCGCTCTTCATTTCGCTACATTAGAGCTAAATGCTTTCTGTCTTAAGTGAAAAATACAAAAAGGCCCAAACATGCCCATGTTGTTTTGAACAAAATCCCTTTTTATTTCATACCATATCACATCTTTCAAGTTAATAAGTACAAGGACTTGAAAGCAACATTAACCAGTGTTAGGATATACTTCAACACCCGAAAATTGCATCATCTTAATAACTCGTCAAGTCTTTGCGCAAATTATCTTGAACTAGCCTACATGCCACACACCTTTCGATATGTCAACTAACATGAATAATTTGGTGCTAAATGATCTCCAGTTCATCTAAAAGTGGATGCAAGCTGAATGAAGAGCCAATAGGGAATCAAAGTTTCTCCTGACGTTGTAAGTTGGAGGAAACCCAAAACTGCATTGTATTTCTGGAGCTGATCTTCTCGGCATATACATCAAAGGCAAAACAACTCATTAGAACTCTTTGAATGACTGACAGGTCTATGTGAGAACAAATGTGTTTCCATGACAACCAGTCAGTTATTGGATGACAAGGGCATCATTGACAGAAAGATTAGAGCAAACTAGAGCCATAGGAATACACAAAGCTAACAATCGATAGGGAGCTACACACAAACACACACAGACCCGATAGCACAGACAAATACAAGTCATTAACTAAACAGATTAGACCAAACATACCCAAACACAAAAAATAATACTTAGCATTCGCTCCTTTTCTACCACTTTCACATTATAAGGGAAAAAACAGCAGAAAAAGCATTCTTTCACTATTCCTCTCTTGTTTCAGAGTCTGTATCTGCATACAAATAGCAGCCACACACATTCACTCCTACAGACTCACATGCATACACAACACAGGCCCTCATCAGCGGTGCTTCATTAAGCTGGGTAAACAGAACATTAATGATTCATTAGAGCCAGCGCTGTTTATTAGTACACAAACCAAGACAGACAGAGCCTGTCTTGTGCCCTCTTCTCAGACATATTTTGTATGAAGACACAAACGCACTCAGCACAAAGCACCTGCAGACAAACATTCTTGTAAAACAATGGAAAAGCCACTTCAGCAAAAGAACAACACCTGAGACCAAGTCTCAACTAACTAGACTTTTGACTATCAGCATATGGTCTGGATAACATTACAGCTTATTTCGGCCTGTTGCCCAGTTAATGTAGGAAAAGAACATCCGAGTGACAAATAAAGTGTCTAACAAGACATTTATTAAAGGGATAGTTGACCCAAAAATTTAAATTTTGTTTTCCTCATGTCGTTCCAAACCTGGATGACCTTGACACAAATGAAGATATTTTGATAAAATCCGAGAGTTTTCTGACCCTTCCAAAACTACCATGTTCAAGGCTTACAAAGGTAATAAGAACATTGTTAAAACAGTCCATGTGACATCAGTGGTCCAATTACGTGTCAGTCTTTTTTGATGTGTGTGGTGCTGCTGGAGGTGGTGTTCTATATGCTGATGTCACATGCACAATTTTATTGATGTTTTTACTACCTTTCTGGGCCTTGAAAGTGTCAGTTCCCTTGGTGTCTATGGGTGGGTCAGAAAGCTCTCAGAATTTATCAAAAATATTAATAACAGAATTTACATTTTTGGAAGAATAATCCCTTTAATTTAAAGCTCAGTGGAGTTAAAATGTTTTCAGTCAATTTCAAGTCAATAAAAAAATTTAACTTATAGACAGACTTTGTCCAAACTTAGGGCACTCATGTATAAAACACTGCACAGACTCCAGTCTTAAAATGTGCATATGCTCAAAAAGCAGAATTATTTTATACGCACAAAAGATTTGTAAAAACATACATAATCCAGAACCTGCGCAAAATATGGAGCTTATAACACTAGCTTTAATACAGTATGTATAACCTCTTCTACATAACCATATTTCAATTCATTTGATACAACCATGTTTATTGAAAAGAAGAAAAATTATCCAAATTAGGGATGTCAACAATTAATCGATGATTGATAAATTTTTGATAAGAGACGCAATCGATTAAAGCTATCTTGGTTGATTAATTTACTAATCGAATAAATAATTAGTTAGTAAATTATTTCATATTTAATTTAATTTAGTAGTTAATTAGTAATGTACGATCCAAACTTTAAACCTACATTAAAACAGATACAACAGAAAGTTCGAAAGCTTGGCATGATTCCAAAAGCATGGTCGCGATGTATCATTTACCTGCTAACCAATTATGTGTCTTATTAAAAAAGCTTTGTACCTCGCTTGTGTCATAATGCTCAATAAAATGTTTCAGACGGGTAACAGTGTGTTCATTTTAAAATCCTGCTACTAGCATTTAAATTAAACCAAAAATCCCCTTTCGGGTGAGGAAGCTGGCATTTGGAGAGCTATTTGCACATGCCGTTGACTATATGCCCCTGCAATAGATGCATTTTACAGTATTAAGGTTAACGATTAATCGATTAATTGATCGTTAATTTAAACGACGATCATTTGTGGAAATGATCGAAAATTTACATCCCTAATCCAAATATATGTCAATCTAAATATATTTGCCAAAATTAAAAATAATTATTCTCATTTATTCCCACTAGCAAAATATTGTTTGTTGTTTTAAATGTATGCAGACACCTCCTGCAGTGTCAATACAACTGTCTGAGAACGATACATCACTGACATTTTACAATATTTATACATCAGGTCATTAGACTTGTATTAATATTGGCTACATGGAGACTGATAAGATGTCTGTATAATAATCAGGTAAAAAATAAGTCAAACATGACAGTTGAAAATAGAAGGAAATACTTTAATAGAAATTTCAAAATGCACAACTGTTAAAAAAGAACTATTTGCATCATAACCTCTGGATGTACTGGAAGTCAAACTGCATTAGATGGTCAAGCTGGTTATCTCCAGTGGATGATTCCATAAATACAGCATTATACCGGAAAAACACATTTTAATAGTGTAAACCGCAATTTAATAGTAGCCATGCATTCTGACAAGATCGATTTGTTGCAAACAAAAGATAAACTGCAAATATGTCATTATATTATATGAGGCATTTTTCAGTGCATAAATGTGCTGGGCTCTTAAAAATCACAACAATAGTGTTCTTGCAACAATGAAGCTGCCACAAGAATAATACAGTGCTGAGCTCCTGACCAGCAACTTTCTGCTGGTTCATTAGCCGAGAAAAAATAAGTCTATTCAGGCTAAAAAATATTCAAAAAGAAATCAGACAATGGTGAAACTTTTACAATATTATAATGATATTTTTTTGCAATTTATATCAAATAAGGTATTCTTTTGAAATGCACAGCTACTTTTTAAAACAGTGTCAGTGTTGAAAATTATGCTTTTAGTTAGGGGTGTGCCAAAAAAATCGATTCACAGAAAAATCTAGATTCTTATTTGCAACGATTCCGAATCGATCTGAAATGTCCAAGAATCGATTTAATAAATAAATAAAATCAGCTGGCTGTTCGCCTCTATTTTTGTAACTAGCCTACTGGTCTGTACTGATGCCACCACGCAGCCGGAACGTAAGCGTGCGCGGCAAATCATTAA